>JAAAKB020198314.1:0-11743 GCA_010014835.2 Apostichopus leukothele | reverse complement strand
ACTGTTGCCAGATGCATTAATTAAGTGTAATAAATCTCAAAAATTTGTATTTCTAAAAAAACATCCTGACAATGCTGCACTGTTGAATGATCGTTATATTGGGCAGCTTCTAGTTTATACTGACAATGTTGCACACTTGGGTCAAATTATTGAACTAATTTGAGTTCATACTAAGCAAACTGTGCCTTCTTTGCAAAGTACTACCATTTTAAACATGATAACAATGTAAGGAGACTCCATGTTGTACCAAAGACTTGCTTGAATTACTAATTCTTTCATTTATTATAAGGATTTCATAGAGTCGATCCAATCACAGGGTAACAGACTTACAATGTTGTAAGTTCCTTAACTTGATTAAATCTGTATAACATTGCTTACATATGAAAACTTTAATAGTATATATATATATTTATGTATATATTTTTTCAAACTACATTTGTTTGAGTTATTAGAATTTATAAAACAATGGATTAACATTAACATTTAAGTCCTAAACTGAGGAGCCATCATCATAAACAACTTGAGATTAATTATATTTTAAAGGTGAATAACTTGAAACTCAGAACAGCTATATTGAAGCATTACTAGCAGTAAGTTTTATCTTTGTCTTGGGCTGTGACACATCAAGAAAAAAATTCTACCTCAAGTAGGTCTAATTCTATATTACTTGTAAATGAAGTAAATGCCTTTAAAATGATGTTAAAGATTAAAACGCAAAAGTCGATTGCCTTTTTTACTTATATATATATATTACATTTATATTTATATTTATATGAAATTTGAAGTCCAAATTAAGACACTTGCCTCAAGATTAATTAACAAAAGAATACCCCATTGTTGCAAGAGATAAATGATATAACTTTAACATTAAAAAAAAACAACTTGGAGTTTGCCAGAAAGCACAGCCAACTAAATCAGGTTTGTTGGACAATTTATGTACCTGATTTACTCTAACCTCCATTGTAATTAGCTCTTCAATCTCAGGTAGAATTTATGATTTTTTTCATCTCAAATGTTTCTTACCATTTTTTTCAAGTTTTTTCATTCATGATCTTCTACATTTTTCAGCCTTAATATGTTGCCTTAAAATATGACCAACCTCAATTTTGTTACAGCAATGATTTTTTTTAAACTTTATTATATTGTTTCGTTGACATTTCTGTTGCACTTTAAAGGGAATAATCACTTGAAAGTAACTCCAGAATTTGTTAAATGTTTACAAAATTTTTTTTCTTTAGGGACAGAAAGTTTGACAATCAATGTCAGTTGAAACAGTATTTACCTCATATGAAAAACACCATGGCTAGGGTATGTTAAAAGTGGTTGGATTACATGGTTAGCACACACCGAAACTTTACAGAAATCAAGGGGAACCATGCATATTTTCTCACATGATATGTTACAAATTCATTATAATTTTTTGTCACTGCTGCCTTCTATCAGCTGCTCATAGCATTAGAAGTTTTACAGACTTTTGTGTAATGTAATTTTTTATAAATGATTGTAAAGAGAATGACAATTGGAATAGCCAAAGAAGATCTGAAGTGAAGTGATGTCATAATAGATTTTGTCTTAAAGAAAAATTTTATTGCTTGCAACATTTTATTAAAATGGATAATATTGATGCTTCCTTAAAAACTTAAAACTTTCGGTTTGGTTTATACGATCAAAGTGCCTTTATACTAGAACTGAAGCAGAAGTAGTGAGATATAATTAAGTTTTGACGGTTGCACTTGATTTTAAAGAGATATTAATTTATAAAATCACTGAAGCCTTAGTAAATATAAAAAAAATTCTAGATCTCCAGTCTTAAGAAGTTTATATTTTTCTTTCAAACAGTCCTCTGACATTATTTCTCATCAAAGAAACCATAATTAAGTTTAATTTTGACCTTTGACCAGAGTCAAGTATTCAAACATTTGTTTGTTTTTGAATATCGCAGGTTTTATGAATATTCAAAATCCATTCTTCAAACCTTTGGTTCTTTAAAAATGTTTAAAGCTAAATTTATAACTATGACTTTTTGCTGTACATAGATTCAAACTTTGTTATTGAATTTTCATTGATAATAATCTTAATTTAAATATTTATAAAGCATAAATCTGCATTAACTGGAAGCAGCTAGCTTTCATGTTCTTAAACTTAAGTTTTTCTAGATATGATGGAAATGCCTGGATGAGAGGGGGGAACTACAGCCCTTGACCCAGCATCCATAAGGGGGCCCAGGGTCAATAAGGGGGTCCAGGGTCCATACTGAGCCCAGTGAAATACGGCATAAAGAGTTTTCTCATTTTTATCATATACATATAAAGGTAAAGGCTTCTAGCTACATAGTGCTTCTTGAAGCTTGAACATGTGTAACCATTAGTTACCTTCTAGCATATTTTTCTAGCATATAGCTGATAACCTTTAAAAGGTTTCCATGAATTATAGAAGATTAAGGTAACATAACTAATGCTTTCTTATCCCTTACCTCGTCTCCCCTCCTCTCTCTCCCCCCCCCCCCCACACCAAAGAAATGAGTCAAGTATGGTTGCTAAGGTTTGGATGTCAAAATTATTACTTCTATGTTTGAACTTACCAACTTCATGCACAGAGTTAAGATCATATCTCAGATACTATTATAAGGAAATACATCAAAAATTCATTAATGAAAATATAAAATGAAAGGTTGAGAGAATCCTTCACAACGTGTAACTATACATGAAAGATAGACGGCAGTAATAATAGGTTAATTGGTTTGGTTAACCCAAATTAATTTATAACATGTATTTCTCGCATATAAATTGAAGGAATCACAATAAAGCAAAAATCTGAAGAATCTAAAAGTTGATTTGTATCATTTGTCAATGTGGATTGTATTTGTTTTCATTCTGGGTTCCTTCGGGAAGAAAGACGATAAGATCAGCTGACAATAATTGTTCATCAAATATCTGAAGAATTGCAGATATGACACAAAGTGGTGCCTAACAAGCAATGGATGTCAGAGTTTGTAACACTCGAGTGTTTCATGTATACAGTCATGCATTAGCATACACTTATACAGTTAGAAGTGACAGAACAAATACAGCACACTGATTGGTCATTAGTTATTCATATTTATTTTCTCTTACGACAATGACAAAATATTAGGTAACAGAAGAAAATTAAGATTAAATGAATTATACTTATAAACAAAATACCATGATAACTAAAACTGACAATCAAAATAGAAAGGTCTGGGTTGACTTTTGATTAGTTTTGCTCCTGTTAGCAAGATAAGGAAAAGTATCAATTCCTGCAGTATAAACTGTTACCTAAAATATTTGATTAATGGAACACAGTGAGCTTTTTCATAAAAAAAAAAAAGGAAAACAAAATCTTGAACAATATTAATAGTAGCAGCTATTTCCAGCATCATGTACATATGAAGGCAAATCTCTTCTCAAGGTAAGTTCTGTAATTCTATGAAACAGTAGCTATTTTTACATAAACAATACTAACATGAGTGATTCCACAATGCATCATTGTATCATGAAAGAGAGTTTTCTGAGTATTCTCAAGTTGAAATGAACATGGCTGATTAAGGAAACAGATGAAAGAGTTGCTGGTTTCAGTTATTCCAAGATATGATGTGATCTTCCAACATTGCTAAAGTTTGGTCTTCAATGATCAACACCTGAAAGAAAAAAAATGCTAAATCTCTAACGTCTCTCAAAAAGACGACAAAAACAAACAAAATAAAGGAGTTGTCTGTTAAGAGCAATAAGAGCACATCTATGAATGTCAGTGGATGCTTCAATTATTAACACAAATGGCTGACAAGATCTTCTTGATCGGGGTGTTACATAACTTGAACCCATTATTGAAACCTGAGCCACTGGATTCCCCAACTATGAACCACCCTAGAACCTCATTATTATCACCTTGCAAGCCCTACCCTCCCTACCACCCTAGAACGGTCTGTACAATTATCCATCCTGATGCGTAGAGGATGTCTGATTTTGGGTACATGTACTGTCACTGACTGTAGGTCCCTGGAAGCTGCCAATGGAAGGAAACCTGGGGGGAAGCTGGAAATGGAAGGAAAACCTGGGGGTGGGGGGTTCCTGAAGGCTGCCAATAGAAGGAAATCTGGTGGGGTTCCTGAAAGCTACAGCATTTTCAGGTATTTCTTTGTTCTACTGTAGCACTGCCAGTGTACTTACCTTCAAGCCTGCATCAAATGTGTAAGAGTCTGCAGAGAGTGTTACAGAGTCAACTTCAATCAAGGACGGTGCTGAATCCAGACCAAACACTTTGATAAGACTGAATGCCAGATTATCAGGAGACATGTAGCTATCTTTAATTACGGACATCGACAGTCTCTTCTGTAAATGAATGTTCAAACAGCAGTTTGAATAAATCAAAGCCTGTAATATTGGCTACATATTATTATCTTTCATAACAGTAATTGTCACAAAGTGAAAGTACAACTGCCTTCAATTATCATAGTACGTAATCCTGGAGATAAGAAATATCATGTAATCGTCACTGACCGAATTATCTGTTACAAGTGCAACTGCTCGAAAGAATCAAAACATGTAACACTGGGGACATGAAAGTAACTTAACAGATACAGACAATGTTTTCTGTAATGAAATGTTCCTATAACATACTGCTTGAAAGAATCAAAACATGGTACATAGGGGATATTTAAGTAACTTAAATAACAGATACAGACAATGTTTTCTGTAATAAGATGATCCTATAACATACTGCTTGAAAGAATCAAGGCAAATTATCATTTCCAGTATTTTCCTTACCGCACTGTGTCACTTACTTGATTTACAGTAAATTCCAATAAGGAATATGCACCGTTCTCCACAGGATCTGCAACGGGAAAATATCAAATGGTTCTGAGCCGTATGAAACAAGTTTCTGTCTAAGGTATGTAAGTCTGATCATCTAAACAAGTAACAACGAGGTCAATTAACCTCTACCATGGTGAATTAATTGCAAACTTTTCTCAACATAGAAGATTTTACATGTTAATGTCTGAACTCAAACACATTGCATGGTACATCAACATTCTTTCCAAAGTATTACAACATATTTGCATTTATTTTTTGATGTTTTATTTGTATATTTTATTTATTTAATTTATTTATATTCCATTTCAATGGTTTGCTCTGACTATGCCTCAGTTCCTGTGGTGCCCGAGTTTGAAAGAGAAATGATCTTGCTATTGATTCAGGAATTCAAAGACAGTTTATTACCCATTACACTCAAACATGGTGCAGTGCAAAGATAGGATACACATCTCCATAGATCTTATACATGGTTTCTATGGAAACCAGAGAAAAATATCTGATAGAAAATTGGCATCATTTGTTCAACTATGTACAGAGATATTCATTGCATATATATATACATATATATAAAAGTTTCAGCTAGAGTGTGAATTATTTTTATCAACACTTCTCTCATTAACCGAACATACCTCTTGATTCACCATCGTCCCAATACAGGTTCCCAGCTGCTCGCTGCTCATCATCCAGAGCCACTATTAGACCAAGAGGGTTCCTACGACTAAATGCAAAAAAAAAAAATCGAAGAAATCGAAAATAGGTCTTAGAACAATACCCTGACTGAATAGTTAACCAATCATTGACCTTGATTGGTACAGTAATTTGAGTGCATTTCTGATCACAGAGCTTTACCTATCTTGGTGCAAGTGTTTCAAAGGACGGTGGAGGCACAGCAGATGTCAAGAATAAGGCCTATACCTCCTTCCACCTCTTATGATCATCACTAACAGTCTCTAAGCATTTCAATCTTCTGTTATCAATTAACAGCCAGCAATAGAATAACTTACAGAATAATAGCTGTACCACCTGACATCTGGGAAGTAGCCCCTCACAGTTACATCAGCCTGATTAAGTAAAAAATGACAGATAGAGAGAATGAAATAGGAGGACACTGTAAGTATCTAACAGTCTGCTAGTTAAATGCCAGACAGGATGCTTAATCCTAAGCAAAAGTTTGTATCAAATTCAGAAAAAAAAACACTAAAAAACAACTGGTGGTCCTGTTACGATTGCAGTCAATCATGGTCTGTTTCATACCATCCACAAGTCAAAATTAGAATCAAACTTGTGGGTTGTAGATGTTAAAAGTGTTACAAAGATACTTTTCAGATGTAACAAAAGGGTTCGCATAGAATGGGATTTATCTGCAGGATACAAATCTTTGCTTTACAAACTGCAGTCCAGTCCAATGTTTGGTGTTAACTAGTGACAATATTGGTCACTGATATCGCTGGTAACACCCTATTTTGATCCGATTCTTAACAGGGCAAGGCGAGAGAAGGAAATTCATGAAAAATTTCAGCAACAGCTTCAGTTTTTGGTGAATTAATTTCAGTTTTACAGTTAACTAATTTTAATATGAAAGTAACTCTTATAATACTCTGATTCAGGACGGCTCACGCAATCTATCCCAAAGCTTTTCAAGACGGGAGTTTGTATTGTCAGCTTACCTCTCTCATCACAGGGGTAATTAAAAGGCTAGGACCCCACACAAACTGTTCCTCCACATGCAAGGCCTCAACATTACTTGGGAACCTGTGGATGGTTGCAAGGCATATATAGATTATATACAGATGTAGATAGTATGCCCTAAATTATAACAACAGTTTACAGAATGCAAAAATGAATAGATACAGTAATATCAATATTTGTCAACCTGGGAGTGGTTTGAATAGCTCTGTTTGAACCCCAGCCAATAATTAACAAACTGTTAGTACTAACGTGTCATTAGTAAACCTGCTACCAAAGACTGATAAGGTGTTTTCTTGTGAAACTGTTTAACAGTTATCAGTTGTGGTTTCCAAATATTAACTTACTAAACTTGTTAAAGTTTCAAAGGTGCTATCCTGGATTAGTCCACGCTTCAATATTTGTTCCCAGACATTGAGGATTGTTAACTCAACCATTATATATCTCAGTAAGGTGTCAGTTAGGTGAAAATGGTTTAATAGAGCGTGTTGAGTTAACTGCTAGTTGAAGTTTAAGAATTAATTCCACTCTAATTTGACTTTCCAGTCAATTTGTGGAGTATAATGAAGACCAATATTGCAGCCTTGAAATATTGGGGCATTTCAGAGACAATTTACGCTTTGCTTACTCATGCATCAGAGACCGCACCACAGTAGAGCCCTGTGTATTAGCTTCATAGAATAAAGTGTACAGGAAAGGTATCAGTGTGTATCGATGAAGTAGAATGGTTCGAGAAACGTTGGTCATAGTCTCGCTGAAGACAGTTGGGTGTTGAGGCTGGAATACGATAGAGCATCAAAATTAATGGCATTCTGAGGTGAAAGAAAAATAAATAAATGAAAAACTAAACCTCAGTTACTACGATTGAATCTTCCATCAACCAATAAATGCATACAATCAATAAATCAATATGGCCAAACAAGCAATAATCAATCTATCCATACAATGTCAAATTGAAATATAACTCTGCTTTGATCTGTGTACCTGTAAATTCTAAATCATAGCCTTGAAAAAAACCTTGAGTTTTCAATGTTGTCATGATGACATCAGTGGAACAAGGTTGTTAAAATTAATTTGAAAAACAGCAGGCAATGTTTCTGTTTACTTCAATATGCTATCCATTTATTTGGGTCAGTGTTGGTTGATCACAATCAAAGACAAGGTTTACACCAAAGAGTTAACACAAAGGTTTCCAATGGAGATTTACCCTTACCTTTACTACTGTTGGCTTTATATGTATCTATTCAAGTAGAACTACATGATTAACCTTACATTCTTTTAATACATTACTAATTAAACAGCACTACTTGCGAAAGCATTACCTGGTCAGAAGATGTAATATAATCATAGTGATCATGTTACAATAGAACTTGAGATTAATTACTTGATACAGGGAGGTCAAATAAATGATATTTGTTGTTTAAATGATCAGAACATTGTACTCCCATTATATATTTCAAAATGTATGAGTATGACTACAAATCTATGTGGACGAGTACAGACAACTATGTTAGAATGCAAGTATGGGTACAGACTCACTACAAGTCTACATTTAATGCCAGAGTGAAATACTCCGCAGGAGGCAATAAAAACAGAGGTGTGATCACAGCTTGTCACTTTGGGTATTTTTAAACATAGTAGGAGCAATACAAGGTATTTGTTGGAATTCCTTCGGATGAACAATATTTTACAACTCTAATGTAGGCCTACTCTAACAAAACATTCATGTTAATCAGCAACCTCTCTGCTAGCAGTCCTAAATATTTAGTAAGCTCAAACAGTGAACACATAACATATAGGAAATATAGCTTAACCTAGTACAGGTAATACTTACAATGGCATCTCTAGCATTATGATTTCTGGCAAATGGATAGAATGCACCGAGTTGCATCCAGCGTTGACACATCTCCTCAGTTGTGTCGTCAATAAAGCCACAGATGTCAGCACCGATCTGGGAGCAAAAACAAAAAGGGGGGTGGGGAGAAATGAGATGGAAATATATCCTGCCTTCCTATTCAAATGAAATTTTGCAAGCAAGCAATACAATTTTTCATCAATCAGAGGAGTAAAGGATGTGTTAAAAAATAAAAATACAAAAGTGTAAGATACTTACAAACGGAAAACCAAAAAGGCCAAATTCAATAGTTTGCTGCAATAAAGCCAAAACAGAGGTTTAAAGTATTCAGAACTTCTTCTTTTAACAACAAACATTAATTTTTAGATTAGAGCAGACACCACACTTTCAATACAAGGTATTAACTAGAGTCTCTTACATATTAGAAATTGGAACTTGACTTGTTATTGTAAGCAATTGCCTAGTCTGAAGAAATGCTACTTGGAAAGCCTCATTGAGTTGAGTGCATGCAGTTAGGTGCAAGCATAGGTGTAGGAGGCAGGGGGGGGGGGGGCTGCAACCACTGCCCCCCAACCACATGTTTTTGTGAAAATTTGGGCAATATGCTGAGAATTTTTCGGGCACCTACTGAAAGAAATATAATTTCCATGTGTTTTTCAATGGTTAAACTTATATTATTATTATCATTATTATTGAATAATTCTAACCAATATGGAAGGGTAATAACACGGAAAATGATTGTATGTTATTAGCATGCGATGTAATAACCGATACATGCCTATATGAAATGCACATTAACTGCAAAATTTTGGTTATATTTTTCGGGCAAGTCGTTACAGCCCCCACCTCCCCCCCCCCCAAATCAAATTGGGCTCCTACGCCTACGGGTGCAAGTACTGACTCTCCCTGTACTTTCTGTGATGAACATGATCAGTTTTCTCCAGAGTTATTCTCCTGCTGCATCTTTACTCACCAATAACACTCCATCTCATATGAACCCACTGACTTTTGTTATCTCCTAGCCAATGGCCGGCGTAACGGCTAGTGCTCGGGAAGTTGGACCTTGTGAGCACAAAACTTCTTTTGTCTGGAAAGATTTTCTCTAATGCCCTGCGAGAAAGGAGGACGGTAGTTTGTTTTCAGTTTTGTTATCTCACTTCTGATTGGCCGAAAGAAATCTGAAGGTGACTTAGAAGGTGCTATTATTATTCTAATTTTACTCATCAGGAAACGATAAGCTTCTGTGATCTAACCAACAATTGATACATAGCACTTTGATGGTCTGCTATACATGGTGTAAATTGTTAGTTTAGGGATTGAAAATGCAAACATAATCTACATATTAGTTAATAAAAAATATCAGTGTGGTTTGAATATTCAGGATATGTAAATTTGAAAGAATTGAATATGCATGCTTTACCTGTGGGTGGCTTTGGCATGGCTATATGGCCATACAGACTGTGTACATTGTAATGTGCTGAGCCATGATGATCTGAATCCATGCACAATGTTTCTTCATAGAGAGTCCCACTGAAAACTTTGTACAACTCTAAAAACGAGCAGGAATTACACAAAAAAAAAACATTTTAAAGTTACTGCCAATAATTAATTATTACAATTTAAGAAATGTAAACCCCAAATAAGATTTAATATGTACATTTAACAGAACTTACTTGGTAGATATGGGGGTCTATTCCATCTATCTTCTCCACAACCATTAACTGAGCCATCAATCATGTTAGAAGGTTCATTCATATCCTATAAGAAAGAAATGTCTTCTCCAGATAATCTATTAACCTTGAAAGATTACAAGTTCAACCTGTAATCTTACATTTCCCAATATCTTACCGTACAACACCACATGTTCTTTGACAGGGGTGGGCAACGAATTGATGTTGCAGACTGCAGCAAATATTTGTATACAGTCTGCTGGCTGCAGAAATAGAAATATCACATTATCCTGGAAATAAAAGCGTGATCTACATGTAGTCCATCTGTTATGTTGAATATCCTATCACAAGTAGGCCCTATGTAAGAAACTTTGCAGAGTTTATGCAGATTTTTCTTTTCCATGCTATAAGGTTCGGCAGGTCACATAAATAGAACTTTGAAAACCTTGTAGGCAGCAGAATATTGCCTGCTTGCTGCAAGTTGCCCATCTGTGTACTGGAGTAGTTGATGGACGCAGAAAATTTAAGGGTTTGGATGGGCATTTTTAATTTCCTCTTAACAGTTTCTTCTTGGCGAGATGGACTTTAAAGCAAGTCACTTACAGCTACAATTATTATAAAATACATCCCACCTCTCTCCCTCTTTGATTCCTTTTCATTTTTCACATTCCTGATGGGAAGTTCTTGATTCTGACAGTTGTCCACAGACTTACATCTCAAGTAAGATATAATGCAGTCATCTTATGCAAGTTAAATGTAATTTACTTACGACCCACAATGCATCAAAATCCAAGGAAGTGTTATGAAACTTGTGGCACTGCTCTATCCACCAGTTAATGCCAGACTCATGCATGTAATCAGGGAAAACATTGTCACCAGGTGGCCACATCTAAGAGAAACAAAAGACTGATAATATACAAAATAGTGAAGGAAGAAAAGATAAAGTAACAGACAAACAAAAGAGCAAACTAGAAAGGAATTCACTTTTTCTTTTAACCAGGAAAAAGGATTCAATATACAAGAATGTTCTATGGCATTAAAAATCAAATGAGAGTGAAAACAGATGAGAGCAAAGTTTGTTAATACCTTACCCTGCCAATAAGTTCTTCATTTGTTTCACTATTGTACTTTATAAATACATCCAACTCATGTCCTCTTGTATACGGCTCATAGGTTTCCATTTTGGCTATTGTGTGGTCCTACCAAAGGAAATGCAAAAGCTAAACTTATTAACTCAGAATGTGTTTATTAAGATGACTGCAGACACAAAATAACTTTCTATTCGTACAGACCATTCAACACAACAATATCAGGATAACATTTCACAATTATTTTCAGATGTTAATCTATTCCCATGGAAACAGGGGTTCATCAGTCAACGTGGCTGGACTAACTACTCTAGCAAACAGTTCATTAATTCAGCCCTCAGAAGTAATATACTTTCCTTATGAAAAAAGTACCTTTATTGCTTAATTAAAATCCTAATTCCATTGCCTGCAAATAGCTGTCACTCACAAAACAAAAAAAAACACAAGATTACAAAGAAACTTTCAAGTAATTATGAAAACAACTTTAATGGAAATTATTCCCATCCAACAGTCACTGAATATAAGCAAACCTGAACAAGTCAAATAAACCTAGTAACTGTTTATACATCTTCCTAACATTATCAATATATATTTAATCTTTCTCTTTTAATA
>JAAAKB020198204.1:0-11743 GCA_010014835.2 Apostichopus leukothele | reverse complement strand
TATTGCACAGACATATTCCTTGTTAGATGTAGTATTGTGTACATTATTGCACAGACATATTCCATGTTAGATGTAGTATTGTGTACATTATTGCACAGACATATTCCTTGTTAGATGTAGTATTGTGTACATTATTGCACAGACATATTCCATGTTAGATGTAGTTTGTAACAGAATCAACAAAGTCTGGCATGAAATCACTTTTGGTGTTTTCTTATTTCTTTCACAGATGATGAGCAAGTTTCTGTGGTATGACAATGACTTAGTCCAGCTGTTCATCGTAACCTTGGAGATGATATGTTAGTTCATTAACACAATCAGGGTGCAGCAGTTCCTAGACATCCAGAGTTAATTTAATCCTTTATTCAAGTATGTCTTTAGAGCCAGAAATGTCACAGCTCTGAAATAAACATATTCTAGTGAAAATACATATTCACATTCCACTTGCTCACTAAGTGGCAGAATGTCAATTGAAGTTGTAGTGCTATCAAAAGTACCATATCACTCATTTTCATCAGACAGGCAAGAGACAACATGATCAATCTTTTTCCTGTTTTTCAGCTAATAGGTTGAGACAATTAATTTCAGCTATTTTAACAAATTACATCCCCGAACAGATCATACTAAAATTACCTTGTGTTATTCTGTGCAATGTTAAATTGAGATGTATGTATTCAGTGATATAAGACTAGACTTAAGTTAAACGCCTCTACTAGTACTCATTACTAATCAGTCGAAATTGGTTAATCTGCTTAGATGGATGAGGTATTTTTTAAACAGAATTTCTGCAGCTAAGTGAGATGCAGACAAAACCCATCGTAGGAAATTGTGATGTTTTCATTACAACTAAAACTTAAAAGAAATTCATCCCCATTAGCCAACTAACTAATCTTCTTTGAGTACACCTGTTATTTGAACCGATTCTAAAGGTTGACATATGTATTTGGATTTAGCACCTTAAGTCGACCATACACTGCCCGACTGAACAGGACATGACTCAACTTGGTTGTCCTGCCCTAGTTACAATAATCCTTGAGAACCTAGTGGTATAACTGACCTGACCCACACACTGAAATAGCTGATGAGTGCACACAAAATGACAGCTTCATGTTGAATTTTTGTGATTTAACAAGGTATAGCCATAATCTGCCCATCCATCTACCATGTTACAACATCTTAGTTGAGCTGTTTCTCTTTAATCGGGCAGCATGCAGCCATCTCCACATTTAATAGAAAAACAATCATTGTACCAAGAAAAGCTTTGGTCTCTTAGAACTCAGAGTCAAAAGGAAGGCTTATGAAGAAACTTTATGACTGTATGGCAGAAAAGATTCAGAGGGTGTAAGTTCTTTATTTATGAGGTGAATTGCAAATGCTGAGAATTAACTTATCTGGCAGCATTGAAAGCCATAGCATAACCAATATGGAAGTCTAAGGACATTCATACGGCATAACAAGTACCAAACAGTGTGACTCGCAGGATTTAACAAAAATGTAAAATGTCAAACATTGATATCCGTTTATCTGCCATAGTTGGTTTGAAGGTTTTGTGTTAGCATGACACCGAACATGTCGGACAGATAATATAGTAGATATGCATGACACCAAACATGCCGGATAGATAATATAGTAGATATGCATGACACCAAACATGCCATATAGATAATATAGTAGATATGCATGACAATAAACATGACGGATAGATAATATAGTAGATATGCTTGACATGAAACATCCCAGACAGATAATATAGTAGATATGCTTGACAATAAACATCCCAGATAGATAATATAGTAGATATGCTTGACGATAAACATCCCAGATAGATAATATAGTAGATATGCTTGACAATAAACATGTCGGAACAGATAATATACAGTAGTAGATATGCATGACAATAAACATCCCGGACAGATAATATAGTAGATATGCATGACAATAAACTTCCCGGACAGATAATATAGTAGATATGCTTGACAAGTTTTTCATACTTTCTTATTTATTTATACATACTATTCAATTTGCCGCTCATATTCCACCGGCCAAGTGATACTTTTCACATTTACCCAGCCTTTAATTTATATAACATTATGAAATACATTTTTACTCTGTATTTTAAATTTACTTCAGGAGCAACTAAGGAGCCAGTTTGAGTAAAGTGGCCATCTTTTTAAGCTCTTGAGCTTTCTAAGTTTCTTAGTTAATGACCAAACTGTATGATATTAATTGTATGTATTATGTAATATATCTAGATTTGTTTTTAGCAACGCAGAAGACTGGATTATTTTTTAATCATGTATATGATGAAGTACACCGGAGAATGTAGCATAGGAGTAATTGCTTTGCTAGTATTGTTGTGCATGCAGTTTTTGCATGAAAACTAAGTGGACAGTGTAGGCAAACAGCATTATCATTGTGGTCATGTAAAATTGAGACATAAATGTTCATGGTGTAGGGACTTCTGTAAAAAAAGACATTTTTTGCTAGGTGTCCAACAATATTTGTGCATGTTATTACTGTGACAAGGGTGACAACATGATGTAAGTGAACATATGTACACAATAATGTTTACATAAGAGTTTTTCAGTCAAGGCGATGCTTGTCTTCCCATAGTGTCTGTGTTATGTATTTCGTGGTTATTTTAAGTTTAACAGGAATTTTACTATAGCTGATGGTTCAAAGAGGTGCTTGCATCATTTCATGAACCGAATGATGACAAAGTATTCATAGACTTTAAATGTTTCCTGTGTAAGGCTACATATATTGCTCCTTGCTGGCAGTGAGATATATCGAGGCTGACATTTTCATTGCATAGTTTCTACAGATGCTTGTAATATTTTTATGATCTGACTTATGAAATGAAGATATAATTAAGACAATGTGTGCTGTCGATTGCGATATATTTGATGGTTCCTTCGTTGACAGAGGCAGTAAAGACATGTGTTTCCAGGTTTTCCATCCTATAGCAATGTGTTTGTTAACATCCACATAGAAGAGTAGAGACTCTTCAAATTAAAATCAAGCCTACCACCTTTACTGCATCTCTCTATCATTCTGACACTCTCCCTCTCATTTACATGCAAGGTATCTTGTACCTAGCATAAACACTTGTAGGGTCACTGTGCCATGGCAAGATATTCAAGGTGGTTCCATTTATAGGATCAGAAAACACCTTTGGCTATAAATAAAGCATAATTTTACCTTATTTCTTGTATCAACGTACAGGACTTCGGTGATTGAAATCAGTGATCCTACTTTAGCCTTTGTTACCATTCATGTTGAACTCCAAAGTTTATTTAATATATTTTAAGGTAGTTGTAACATAACTTTTACATCTAATATAAGGGTTGTAGGTTATAAAGGCTTATTTTGTCTATGCATATATAAATAAAATTCCAGTTGGAAGGGTTACCTTCAATTTAAATTGATACTCAAATATCCACTGTGTATAGTACTTAGGTAACAGTAGAAGGCTATATTCCATGTTATAGGGTCATTCCATGCACAAGAGAAGTATCTAGTATTTCTATGGTGTATTTGTACAGCTTGTTTTGTGCATTGTGGTCATTCTTACTTGTTATTCTGAAGGCTTCATTTATGTTAAACGTGTTGGATATTCATGGTCTAAATTATTCATAATGCAAGTATCTCATGAGCTTCATTGTGCAACGTACGATCATTAATAAAGGGGAAATGGTCTGTATTATTGTTTGTTTATTGTTTGTTTATTTTTTGGTTTCGATGTATGTATGTGTGTGTGTGTGAGAGTGCGTTTGTGATGCCCAGCTTGTAAACACGATATCTCAAGAAGGGAATGTCAGACCAATTTCATATTTGGTGTGTAGAAGTACCACATTGAGTACAAGAAGCCTATTGTTTTTGGTGGAGGTCAAAGGTCATTTGGGGTCACCAGGGGTCAAATCCTGAAACCCTTGTATACATATACACCCTCACTATACATTACGTCCGATTCATGAAGAAAACTGCTCATGTGACATCATCGAAACCACAATGCATTTTTGCATTCTGGTTGATTACTTAGGCAGGCAAGGAACCTATGCACTCAATTTTGGTGTGTGTGTGTGAATTTACTATGTGTGTGTGTGTGGAGCAAACTTGTTCCGCTGCTTCCCATCTTCCAACATTGGATCCTAGGTGAGAACCTTGCGAATATCATCGTCAGAGAGGATTTTATAAGACAAACAGATAACCGTGAACACGTGTAAGATGCAACAAGGCTTTTGACTCTATAAATTTTTTGGCCATCGCAGGAAGCTTACAAAGCTGTTGAGGACATTCATAACCTCATGGAGATATCCAAGAAGACCCCTAAGGCACAACTGATGGCCACCTACTACACCAAGCTAGGCCTGGTCTTCTGGAAGTCAGGAAACCGGCTCTTCCATGCATGCGCTCTTCATCGCCTGCTGCAGTTGTCCAGAGAGCATCGCAAAAACCTTAGCACAGAGGAGATGCAAAGGTAATTTCTTCTTAAATGTGTTTAAGCTCTTTCAGAAACCACAACACAGTTTTATAAATTTGGAAACATGAATGGTATTCATTAGCTTACCTACATACCTTTATTGGTAATTGTATGAATGAATGAGAAGCCTAGGTTTTTACCTAAACATGTCACTTTTCCTCATCCTCCCCCTCCCCCCCCCCAGGGTCTCTCTACAGCAATAACGTCAAGATCATCGAATGTTTATACTGCCTAATCTCATGTGACAGGCATCGAATGGCTAATCTCATACTTTTCACCCCTCATGCTTTCATAGGATGGCATCTCGGGTTTTACTTGCCACCCTCTCTGTGCCCATTTGCCCTCCACGGAATGACATCGGTGATATGCTGGACATGGGAAACACGGCTGTGGACAACGAGCGCAAACTGGCCAAGATGTTGGGTCTTCAGACTCCTCCCAACCGTGCTCAGCTTGCTAATGACTTGGTGAGTTTGGCCACGTTGATAACGAGGGACTGTTATGTAACGAGTTAACTACTAAACTCTACAAAAAAAGACACAACATTCCTGTTTTGAAAGAAGAATACACCACTTATGTCACGTTTCTCAAGTAGCTCGGCCTGTTTTACAGAAAGTTACTGACATTGAAATCCCTATTCATATATGGAAATGCTTTGCTAATTCACTAGGAATCCAGTGCCATGTTTTGATGAATAAAATGGATAACAACATTGATAAAGAATTAGTTGTTTGTGCCAAGTCTTCAACATTCCATTTCATAATAATAACACTATACGTATCTTCCAAGTCATGAGTGTTCTTGTGTAATTATTTGTTTATATTATTATTATTATAATAATTTCACTTCCAGATCAAGTACAATGTGGTTCCCCACGTCCTTCCTGAGCTTCGTGAACTCTTCAACTGGCTGGAGATTGAGTTCCACCCTCTACACCTGTGCAGCAGAGTCAGTGATGTCCTGTCCTTCTTGGAAGCCAGTGACCCCGACCTTGCCCAGTATGTCCCAGCCCTCCAAACTAACACTCTTGTCAGACTACTGAAGCAGGTTGGTATAATTTATAAATAGTATATGGTTTGTGTTAGCTGACTGACCATCCAAATATGATATTTACAGGGAATTATTAATAACAGATATACGACGAGATGTCGTGTATAAACCTTCGTTACAGCCGGTTAAAAAAGTATTAACTTAAAAACATTCTCTCTCTTTCTCTTCTACAACTTCCTCCCTTGTGAAGCATCTTCTCCTGCTTAATTTCCAGAATAAAATCAAACAGGTATCGGCCGATCAGGCGTTCAATCGTTGACAAAGCAATGAAGAGAAAAAGAAGGGCTCCAGTCCTTCTTTTAATCCATTGCAATCGTACTTTGAGTAATATCTTGCAGGTTTGGAAAAAAGGGCAGAGATTGGTGAACAACCCAAAAGCGCTCTTTTTTGCTAGCATAAACTAACCTTTAACGGATGTCTGTTTTGTTTTTCAATAGATTGCCCAGATGTACGATACCATTTCAGTCTCCCGCATCATGGAGTTGGTACCGTTCTACAGTCCCTACCAGATTGAGAAGACCATCGTAGAGTCTGCCCGAAATGGAGCAGTCCAGGTATGGCATAAACATCAGAGTGATCGCATGATGCTTTCTAGAACTCTGCAAAATAGACGATCCCCATTAAACTATTAAAGGATATTGCTCGAAATGCCGTTAACGTGATATTGTTTCATAGCACATATTGAATTTGAAACACAAAATCATGTAGAGACTGCTGTCTCCTTGAAAGTGGCTGTATCTATGTGTTCATTGACATGATAGTTTACTTACTCAACAGAGTTAGGGGAGTTATGCAAAAGCATGGAAACTTTTCTATAAATATTGGCCCAAGTTGCCTGTACACTTTGCAAAGTTGTGGATGTATAACTTCTTAGAGAACTCTTTGATAAATGTAGTGGGAATTGGTAGAAAACTTATAGCTCAATTATTGTCTGCAGCAGGATACCTTTTTCAAATGCTGATACACAAAAGTTTGAAGTTTATTAATATTTATCCAAATAAATGACAAACATGAATCATTTTCAATATTCTAATATTTTGACAACAAAGTGTGGAAGTCCTAGGAATCGCACTATACAATCTCAAGACTAATCTAGGATGATCAAGCTGACAAAGTTTATTTAATGTCTCCTTCCCTTTAATGGCTTTTAATCACGTTATTCACCGTCGTAACTTTTGCATCGTTCCATACCGATACTGTGAAAGCAAATGTCCACCTAAAGTGTTATGCGAAAATGGCAATCCTCGGGTACATCTACTAGAGAGTGTTGTAGACTTTATCTAAGTGCTGGTTGCTGTATTGAAAATTCTCAATTCTCCCTTTAGTAAACATCAGGGGTGGACACTGCAGGCATTGGTCCTAAAGCCTCACCAACTATAAAGTTCTTGCTTCTGTGTCTGGATATCGAGAGCTGTCTAAGATTATTATTTGATTATACGTGTCGTTAAGTCATTTGCATACCCTAGTTCCATACCCATTCTTTATCCTCCTTTTTCTTTTGGTTTCCCTTGTAGATTCGATTGGATCATTCTCAGCAAATGTTAAGCTTCGGCGGTGAACTATCTGTGTCTCAGACCGGTGACCAACAAGATGGCGGTCCAATGGTCCAGGAGATGCCTTCGGAACAGATTCGCCAGCAGCTGACACAGATGTCCAAAGCCCTCCACCACGCACTTCAACTCATTCGCCCTGCCCAACTTCTGGTGAGTAGACTGCTCGTACGTCTTGTCAGTTTCAGAACCGTTAGTTCGTTCCAATTTTTTACGTCGGGTGGTAAGGCCTAGTGAGTGTCAACCACTATCGGCATCATACCTCTCAGAGTATATGCCCCTGTGTAAATAAGTTGCAGTTCCGTCTCATTAGCCACGGATCACCGCAACATGTGCAACGCGAGGAGACAAACGTTTGCACTTAGTGGCATCATTCATAGTTGCGGGAGAGGGGTGGCATCGTCCATAGTTGCGGGAAAATTTGTCTCTCAATTTTGATGAATTCTGATCTCTCGAAACAGGAAGAGAAGAAGAACCAGAAGCAGCAGATCATCCAGAGTTATCGTCGTAGCGCCGTCAAGGACCACCAGCGGATCTTGCAGCGTAAACAGATCATCGAGGATCGCAAGGAGAGATTGGAGAGTATCACTGTCCAGAGAGTGAGTTCTTATCAAATTATTACTTGTACATAACTTGTAGATTTACACTTTAGATTAATGTTTTTTTTTTTGGTGTTTTTTTATTCTCAAAACTCTTAAAGATTTGTAACAAAAGCCAACTATTCAGATTTTTTTGGTTTTTTTGTACTGATGTGGCAGATTAGTTTCTCATTCACCCATTTGACTCTTTCAACCTGCGGGAAGGGTAGAACCTCGGTGCGAATAATTTAGTAGACTTATCATAAAAAATTGTTGAGATTTGATCTAACAATAGATCTGACAATCATGTATTCGTTGCTTTGGATGGAATGTAAGGTCAGAAGTTTAAACTTACATAAGCACCTCTTGGTCTGCCCTTTCTCTCTCATCAGACAATGCCCTTCTGCCAGTATATATATATATGGGGTCACTAGCCTCGACAAACGTTTGGACTTTTTTGTGTTCCAATGGTGAAGAATGCAAGTTGTGATAAATCTTAGCAATAGTATTTTAAATTTGATCCCGTAGGAAAGAGAAGAGCAAGACCAGCTTGAGGAGCAGCAGAGAGTACAGCGGGAGGCAGAGCAGCTACGTCTGAGCCGGGAGGCGGAGGACAGGGCCAGACGAAAGCGTCAAGAGGAACTGGAGGAGATCCAAAGGAAGCACGCCAAGGAGAGGATTAAGACCCTGAAGCAGTCATCTGTCGCTCCCAAGATGTTCAGCAAGTATACCGAAGAGGTAAGGTTCATTAGAAAGGGGGGTTTTACCATTCTTATCGATGGAAATTCAAACAGAACAAGAAGGCAACTGATTAGAAACTTATTAAAGAAATTTTGAAAGGAGACAAAATGTAGTATAATGGCTCGGAGGTGTGTATTAGCGAGAAAGAACGGGTCTGTCAGAGTATTTGCTAAACCCAGCCTGAGAAAATGTTGTAAAGAATAGAATTAAAACAGATATAAAATAAGAAAAAAAGTCAAAGAAACATACATGAAGTTCGACATGCTTTGCTTTGGTGAACCATATACCCTAACTCCCCCCCCCCCCTCCCTCTCACTTATATTTCAATATTTAATCAGAAAATCTTATTTAGTTAACTTGCTAAAAATCTTTCTTTGGGCAATTCTTGCAGGAATTGGAGAAATTGGACGCTGATGAGATCATGGCCAAGCATGTGGAGCAGTTGGAAGCCGAGAAGAAGGAACTGCAGGCCCGTCTGAAATCTCAGGAGAAGAAGGTTGGTTGTTTTCTTAAGTTCTGTATTATTGAGCCTGAAATGAGGCTCAGTGTTACAAGGTTCTTCATTGACATAACTAGCCAAAGAATGACATCAATGTAAATTTATGGAATTTTTCATTTGCATTTTACATGTGATTTTTTTTAGCTGGTAAGAAGAAAGTGTCTGGGTGGCAAAATGTGAGGATCAAACTCAGTTATTTTTCAACTCTGTTTTGTTAACCTTTATTTTGAAAACATTCCAGGCGGTTGCCCTACTTTGATCCATTGCAATGTAATATGTTTTGACTTACATTCATTGCATTTGGTTGCCCTAGTTTGATCCATTGCAATGTCATATGTTTTGACTTACATTCATTGCATTTGGTTGCCCTAGTTTGATCCATTGCAATGTCATATGTTTTCAGTTTCATTCATTACGTTTGGTTGCCCTAGTTTGATCCATTGCAATGTGATATGTTTTAAGTTAAATTCATTGTGTTTGGTTAAACTGATTACCACACCTAACAAGTCTGTTTTATTTTGTAGAAGCGAAGGAATTTACCACATGTAGGCCAAATTAAAAACCCATTCGCAATTTGCATCAACGGGTAAAATCTTGAAATGTTTTCTTCCTGTTTCCAGATCGATTATTTCTGCCGTGCCCAGAGGGTTGAGGAAATCCCTCAGCTTGAAAAGCAATATGAGGAGGAGGCGATGACTAGCAAGGAATTGTGGGAGGAGATGGAAAGTGAAAGGGTAAGTCAGACTTAATAGATTATATTTTGTATTTGGGATAAAAGGGCTAGGTATTAGATGTTACGGCAGTTGTTTGTGTGTACACCTCCCAAAGTCTCTTTTACGTGATTCTGAATCCATGCACACATTGATCACGGCTGCATATCCATCCCTTGTGCCCTTTTCCGTGAACTACAGAGGCTTTGGATACGAATTGCAGGTACGGCTGAACATTGTCACAGGTCTCAATGTTGCACCACAGAATGGATGAGGATCGTAACCCTCGATGGATAATTTAAAAGGAGCAAAAGCTGTTAGCTGTCCTCAACCTTCATCAAATATCCACGTTTGCGTGAATTGTCATGGGAGGGTTTAGAATATTCTGAGCTGCTAAAATCAGGATGTCATTATGTGACTCATATTGACGGGAAACCACTGTCGACAGTAAAATTAATGAGATATTGATGAATGTATGTGGGTTGACATCTATGATTTCTTCTAATTTTAGATTGAAATGGCCCAGAAAGAAAGAGAACATGCCCTGACCATTCGAGATCGGTTGAAGAGGATGACCAAAGACAAGAATGAATTCCTCAACATGCTCAAGGAAACCAGATCAAATATTTACAATGTAAGAGAATAATTCAGAGAGGATGAGAAGTGAAGAGAAAAGGGGCATATTATTTTGTAACCATTATAACATCATCTTGTATTCCAGTCCTCAAACTGTGTGCTTTTCAAAATGTTTGCAATTTTTTGAAGCATTTTTTGTTAAATATTCATGTTTTAACAAAGAGGTGCACAAGGT
Source organism: Apostichopus leukothele (assembly GCA_010014835.2). Taxonomy (NCBI): domain Eukaryota; kingdom Metazoa; phylum Echinodermata; class Holothuroidea; order Aspidochirotida; family Stichopodidae; genus Apostichopus; species Apostichopus leukothele. The sequence goes on along the minus strand of JAAAKB020198204.1, from coordinate 1,321 downwards.
TATTCCTCACCACTTTCTTTGATGTTACTACTGCCTGTAAAGGTACCTTGCAGTATTGACTATGTTGCAACTAGCTGTTCAATTGATTTTTAACCAATTGTGGATTGTTCAAAGTGTTGTAGGACTAGGCTAAGAACCATGAAAATTCTTTGTTCATGCTGAAAAGAAAGTGGAGAGTAGTTCTCGGATTACTGTGAGAGTCGATTTCTGTAACGGAAAATGCGTCGTGAAATAATATAAATGTCTTGCAACGAGCTGCGGATTGTTAGATGTTACCATGGAAATCAATTGGTCATCTTCCTCACAGGACAAACTGAACACCTACAACGAAATGATCAAAGAAGCTAGAGGTAAACGCCTGATGGAGCGTAAGCAGAAACGCAAGAATGATAAACGACTGAAGTGGGTGACGGAGAAAGAAGAGGCGGAGCAGCAGAGGCGAGATGAAGAAGCTAAGCGAGGTATGGTTTAGCTGCACATGATTGGTCAATTACTTGTATTCGTGACCATTTGGGTGGTTTAGCTTCCCAACAAGTTATTGCAAAGCCTGTTTGCTGCTTGTTAACTTTTCAAAAGAGGGACAGGTGGTAATTTTCAATTAGTTTACAAAGGACAGGTAGGAAGGAATTGAACGCAAAATTGCTTTGGGCTCCTTATGTTACGTTTTTTCGCGTTTTTATCGGTCAAAAAGTCAATTTGCCGCTGGACTCTTCTTCATGTATCCATCTATTTTTTAATTAATCACCCTCGGGAGAGTCAAGTCTCTAGACTACCCGATAGGAGAAAGGACTGTCCAGTCTGTAACGTCTCGCCTTCTTCTCTCATCAGAACGAGAAATGAAGCAGAAGAAAGAGGAAGAAGAGTACCAAGAGAGGTTGCAGAAATTGAAAGAGCAAGAAGAGAAACAAGCTGCCAAGTAAGTGACATCAGCCTGAACATTACAGTGCATTGTTGAAAATGGTGGATGACTGTTTCCCACCGGAATTATGAACCGATGGAGGAGGGATAATTATTATAGCTTAGGTGTTGATGGACAAAGTTTGTCAGTTCTGTTGCAATGATTGGCTTCCCAGGTCACTCCTCCCTTGTCTCTTTACTAGATTGAAGTAAAGGATGTTCAAAAAATTTGCAAAATTGGGATGTAATGGTGGCAGTTTGATGATGGATTAATTAGTGTTTACACGGGTCCAAAAATCGGGAACCGGGTACCCGAGAGCCGTTACCCGTCGGGTATCCGGGTACCCGGAAAAAATTATTTACCCTCGTGTATCACGATTTTCAAGAAATTACATATTGGATGCTATAATAAATGAATTATATT
>JAAAKB020198093.1:1189-11748 GCA_010014835.2 Apostichopus leukothele | reverse complement strand
ATATATATATATATATATATATTTATATATATCTTTATGTATACATATGTATACATATTGTATGTATACATATATATCTATGTATATATACATATTAAAAAAATTACATTTGTTTAAATACAGGAAAATCTACAAGATATAACAGCCTTTACCCAGGGAGGCATGTTGAGATCCCGTTCTTCAAGTTTGTCATCTTTGCCCGATGCTCATTGGAGTGAAGAACAAGAAAAGTAAGTTAGAGAGTTAATGTGGATTTCATTGCATATTTATTAGTAACAGATGTCTACTAAACATTGAGGTCAGCAATGGTCAAAATCTTTCACAAGCAGGGAAGCTCTTATGTCTTTATAGTTTTGATGCACCATGTAAAGTACAAGAAGCCTAGTTCTTCAACGTGAAGTGTGTAGGTTCACGGTCCTTTGAGGTCAGCAGGGTCAACTTTGAGTCTGAAAGCAAGATATGTAAGGAAGGGAAGCTGAATGGGCACCTTGCTTATTTGGTATGTGGATGAGTCATTAGAATTGAAAGAAGAATTTAATTGTCATTCAAGGTCAGCAGTGTCTGAGAACGTAAATTTGGACATATATATCATACTTCCCAGCTTATGGCACATTGAGTAATTGACATCAAATTGCTTGGAAGCTCCTTAGTCCAAGGCATCAGGAATATAAATGTGCCAGTTGTAAGTCAGCATGTGTGTGTTATACCTAAGATTGTAAATACGAAATCCCAATAACAGTCAGTCTGGTTGTGTAGTGGATCTCATTCAAGCGGTAGTGAGTGAGCTGGACTTATAATGAAAAACTGAAAAATGCAATTTCTCACCAACGTATGTGAGATTGACTTCTTATTAATTTGGTATGAACATGTTGTTTGACATGCATTGCAACATTTCCTTTACATGATTATGATACTGCTGATTAAATATTCATGAGAGGTGGCTGCAGGGCCAAATAAAATATTAGCTGAATGTTTTGTATAATACTTCATGGAAGCCAACCTCAAACTAAAGTGAATTGAAACATACTAATCCTACATTCACTTCAGTCCATTCACTTTCTCTCGAGTGTCTATCCACCTCAGTTTGAGATGCCTTAGATGAAGTATCTTTCAAAAGTTTCTTGTAAACTTGAAATCTGGGGAACTGTAGGTGGGTTTGAGTTGATAGTGATACATGGCCCCGGTAAATGTTCAACATTGTTTGTTTTTACTTTTGTGAGATTTTGGCTTGCAGCCCACAGCATCATGCAGGAACTCTGCCTAATTCGGTTTGAAATTTGTCACATACTCTGTAGACTGAGTTTGTCGGCAGGGTGAAGAGTCATGAGAGTTGGTTGCTTACATTTCCTCAATGATAGAACTAGAGTGTTCCACTAAAGAGTGGCATATATGTATCACTGTTAATGTACATGTATCACTGTTAATGTACATGTATCACTGTTAATGCATATGTATCACTGTTAATGCATATGAATCACTGTTAATGCATATGTATCACTATTAATGCATATGTATCACTATTGATACATATGTATCACTGTTAATGCACATGTATCACTTTTAATGTACATGTATCACTATTAATGCATAGTTATCACTGTTAATGCACATGTATCACTATTAATGCATATGTATCACTATTAATGCATATGTATCACTATTAATGCATATGTATCACTATTAATGCATATTTATCACTATTAATGCACATGTATCACTATTAATTCACATGTATCACTATCAATGCACATGTATCGCTATAAATGCACATGTATCACTATTAATGCATATGTATCACTAATAATGCATATGTATCACTATTAATGCATATGTATCACTATTAATGCATATGTATTACTATTAATGCACATGTATTACTATTAATGCACATATATCACTATAAATGCATATGTATCACTATTAATGCACATGTATCACTATAAATGCATATGTATCACTATTAATGCATATGTATCCCTATTAATGCATGTTTCACTATTAATGCATGTATGTATCCCTATTAATGCATATGTATCCCTATTAATGCATATGTATCACTATTAATGCATGTTGTGTTTTTGTGATCTTTACTTTACAGGGATTGGAAAGCTGAGCTGCTGATTCTTCAGTCGCAGGTATTGAGTGAAGCAGTACCAACTGCTAACTCTGTAAATGTGACTATAGACATAGGGTTATGGATTGAGCAACCAGAGCCTTCTCCCGGAAGCACTTCCATCCACTGGGCAAATCAGTGTTATGTTTGTTGATGACTTCCATGTCAGCGAAGGAGCTGTTGACAATGGAAGCCCTCTGCCCCTCTATATTTGAAGGACCAATGGAGGCACACCAATTGGCACTGTCAGCACAAGGTAGTATTTCCATGTGTACACAATTTGAATCAAGCTTACCTACATGTATTGTTAAATGTATGTTTGAACAGATATGGATGTTTTTTGTAGTGCATGCACATGGATGATAGGGAGTATTTCAAAGTTACTATAGCTGTATGCTTTCCATCAAAGCATTTCACCTGCTAGCACAGAATAAATTTACTACTTTTTATGTTACAGTGAACTTTGCAACCAAAATATCACTTTAAGGAAATGTGGAAGAAAACTGATACTTCTATCCTAAAGAATTCAGGTGAAAATTTCAACACTTGAGGCAATTGTAGTGGACTTGTAGCAAAGTGTGTATAGATAGCTTATTTGAAAGGGAACTGCGCAGAAAGTGATTTAACATAAGTGTTACAACTATATCTATGCTATTGAAGTTCCTGCATGTGCATTATTTCATTGTAACCATGGTTTTGCCAAATTCTCTACACATTTCAGCCATATCAAACAATACATACAGGGATGTTGGCAAGTTCTTTGCCTTGTCACTTCTTCATGGGGTCACTGGACCAATGAGCCTATCTGAAGCCCTATATGAATCATTATCTGGACAAGTAGGGACAGCTCAGCCCAGGCCTTGACAAATACGGTCGCCAACTTGCCAATGGCAAGTAGAATTTTGCTACTGGCGAGCATAAAATTCATTACGCTCGACATTTTGGCAAGTGGCTCATTCGCTCACTGCCTTTATACGATAGGCCTACTATTAACTTGTGAGCCAATCAACAAAGGCCTATTGCCTAATGTTAAACATCACAATAATATTATCAAGTGCATTGTTACAAGTAGGTCCTAAGGAACAGCTCTGTTCACCAGCTCGAAACTAATTTGATACTAATTGCTCAAACTAACAATGATGCAGGATAGGTAAAACCAACATGGAAAACAACTAACTTAAATAAATGCATAACAACAACTCAAACAGGGGTACCTTGCCTCATGTACGATCGGTCCATATGAAAACATGTCAGTAGGTTAACAGCAATCGCACGATAAGCGCCTACCTGACATATCAATAAGTAAAACATTGTATCCCAATTCACAAGTAGTCAAGAGGTTAGCTTGGGTTAATTGTGTAAAAGACAGCCAGAACTCTCAAAATGGGAGGTATCATGTAGATGTTTGAAATTATACTGATAATCAATGAATTTGCCTCCTTGCTTACTGTCTAAGAAGTGCAGGATACAATGTTAATTGTGCTCGCAATTAGGTTAAACACATGAAAATTTGTATTGTGCCAACATCAGTGAGCATTCATATTTAATATACATGGTTGTTTTATGATATAATGTTTATAAATTTATAGTCTAGAAAAATAAATATTTAATAAATCATTAGCATCCCTTACAAAAATGCTGTCACATGCTCCTTGTAACAACTAATCTCCCAGTATTATAACATGATTTTGTTTTTGTTTATAGCTCATGGATGCTACAACGGTAGAGGATGTGCGACAAGAAATAATAAACGGACAGGATTTGCTTTCTATATTGGGCTCTGTTCGTCATGTCCAGTCACTGGCTGATCGTGATGTGATGGTGAAGGATACAATACACTTTTATCTGTTTGGAAGAAAGCAAGCAGCATTGAACCAGTAGGTTACTAAATTAAGAGATAATTATGTATGATTTCATTGTAAGGCTTTTACAATAATTTCACATCATTAAACTTGTCTTATCAGAACAACATTTGGGATTTAATAGAGTAATTAGAGAAAGGAACTGCTGTGTAGAGAGAGAACAGAAGAGAAATAATAGAAAAATACACAAAGTGTGCCTACAATATTTGCAACTAATGGTAAAATAAACTAGGATCTGGGTGCAAGATAATTAACAGTTTGCAGTCAGCATTCCTTTATACAATTAGCAACCATTGTACGTAGGTTTGCAAAATTTGAATTTTGCGGGGAGACAATTGCAGACATATTAATTGATCAATTGTGAAACTGACCAATATTTGTGTGACAAAGATAGCAGAAGATTTAATTGGCTAGTGTTTTGCCATTATGAAATTCATTATGACCATAAAGGAGATCTGAAACTGCAAATGCTTAAACCTATTATTTAGAGCCGTAGGGGCAGACATGCAGTATTAATAACTTTGTTTAATGCTTCAATTCAGGAAGAGTGAGGATGCAGAATAAGTCATTGCTGAAAGCACATGGACCATCAAGAGTGATATGTTGAATAGCCCTCTCTTTGTATGGTGAAAAGCTGATTGAGATTTTTATTGCTAGTACCAGACCAGTTTGTAGAGCACTAGATGAGGATCAGTTAGAGGAGTATCTTGAGTGCTGGAACAATATGCTTTAACTTATAAATCATTCTGACAGTTTAAGCAATGTATGTATGGTTTGAGAAAGTCAGTGCCAATAATTAACCAGAGCAGGTGAACTGAGGTGACAGACATGGGCTGTTGTTTCTATAATTTGAACCAAACCAAACTTGCTTTTTAAGTGATTCATACATGTACACATGATCAGAAAGCTTATCAATTGCTTTTTCTCTCAAATGACACATGTGTATGCCCCACATTATATAATATATATATTTACTTAATATGCAAAGTTTTCAAGAAGGACTTTCCTTCAAGGTCTTTTCTCTCCCAGACATTCTAAATGAACACACAAGATGGCTGAATGTCCAAAGTGGTAATAAAAACAATTTTGACCAAAGGTGACCATATTTGAAATCTGGACAATTTGGGGCCAATACAGCAGATGTACAACGCTATCAATATGAGCTGAATGTGGGTTCACAGGCTATGTGAGGGAATGGTACAGAAATACGGTGCTACTACATGCTTCTATACTGCTATGTCTGGTTGTAAAAAATAGACCAAACAGAATCAATTTACTCTGCCTGAAAGTGAAACTCCTCCCCTTTCTAATAACTTTTGAAGTAAATAAACCGATAATATGGAAGAGAGGATATGCAAGAGATTTCTCCTCCAGTTTATTTCAATTTCAGGCATTTGACAGACCTTTTGAAAACAATGAATCAACCTCTTCATCTTATATTAAAGGAAAACACAGTTAATAATTTATGCACTTCTTTTATACAGTCTGTGTTTGTGCATGTACACTCATCATGTGATATAGACATGATAATTTACTGATGATGCATACATTTGTAATTTAAGTTTGCTTTCATTTTATTTATCTTTTCTTCTTACCATTATTATTACTAAACCTATCTTCCTTATTGATTACATTTTATTCCTCATGTTTATGTCTTCGTTTCAACTTCAACCCTTTAAGCAGTTGACGTTCATTAGTTAAAGTGACTGGACTATGTAGTCTAAATCTTGGACTATTAGATCAGTTCCATCAGATGTAACACTAAACTCAATGGGTTAAACAAGACATTTTATGGCCCTCAGATGACATGTTAACAATGCATATACAAATGTGTCAAGCACAGATGGTGCTCAATGTCATCCAACGATGCTCTCTGTTGTTATATGATAGTAATAAGAACACGATGTTTTTAGCTGAATTATTAAATTGATAGAAGAGTGGATTAACCTTAACCTTTATATATGCAATGAGGAAGTGACGTCATCATCAATATTAGCCTTAAAACAGCTATACAGAGATTTAGTAGCTATATATTGAAACACTATCAGCACTCTCTTTTTCTTTTATTATAAAGACAAAACAATATCCCTAAAGTTTTCTTTCAAGGTCTTAAAGACGATCCCTTTATATCATCTTACAGTATCCTGAATCTTTAGACTTTTAGACTTATTATCAAGACAAAAAATACTCCCTAAAGTTATCTTTCAAGGTCTTAAAGACGATCCCATTATATCATATTACAGTATCCTGAATCTTCCCAGCGGACAGTCAAGATGGATATACCCAGTGACGTCAGGGGAACAGAATTGTCCATTGCTTATGATATCGACCCGGTTAAAACTGTCCGTAGGTAAAGCAGCCCTTGCAGTAAATGGTCATAGTTATTGCCCATATTGCTTCACCCTCGTAGCCTCAAACCGCCCCTGACCCACTGCTCATAACGATTGCAAATATATAGGAGAGAAATTGATGGTTGGTGAATATTGCATCAACCTCCCTACACCCGTAAGCAGGGATGGACTGGGTCTTAAAACCGGCCCGGGCATTTTCCACCTAGACGGGACCATTTTTTTCATTGATATGCTACTTACATAGTGATTGCCGTCCTGGTGAGGGGTCTAAGGGGGTTCCCCCTCCCCATTGAAAGTTTTTTTTAAGTTAAGATGCTAAATGGTGATATTTTTCTCAATTTTGTGGGTTACAATAATCCTTTAAAAATGACCCACAAATAATTTTCCAGAAGCAACACTTGATTAAACTGAGGAAAGATATAAACGTTAACAAATTAATGCTTGAAAAAAAATTGAAAAAAACCTAAATAAAATCCATTAGCACGGATGGGTTGCTAATAGCACGTTCTTTTGTTACGAACTAACAGACTAACTAACATGGTGATTTCATGAGCTCATTCCCACAGTTAAAAATATATTTCTACACAGCCCGTCTGTGTTCTATTAACTACTGTGCACATGGGCTATAATTTTTACCAGGCTCCCCAGCCCACCGGCCCTGCAGGCCACCGGCCCACCGGGCATTGCCTAAATGCCCGTGTGGCCAGTCCGCCACTGATCATATGTCATGTCATGTCATATTGTATCACATGGCATTGCATCGCATCATATCAAAACAAAGTAATATATTACTCCGTTGATTATTAAAATTGCCAATCAGATGCACAGAATGTGCTTTAAATCTGTCACAGTAAAGAAGTAGATATCACGCACACCTGTGATGATTCGCTTTAAAGGCTCAGTGGTAAAAGTTTAATTAAGACCTAAGTATACAGATATGAATTATTTACCACCTTTCGTTACAGTCATAAAACTGATAAAGAAGAAGAAGATTTTAATTGTCTTCTAAATGTCTAGCTATCTATAAAGATTACAGGTTACTTACGGTATAGGTTAGTCATCTGAGTGAGTATGAGATGAATAAAGAATTTACAAGCGTATTGTATTTGAATGGAGGGTAGAATAAGGTAAAGGTCCCATAGACAATTTATTTTCGTTTTGATGGGGGATTATCAAAACAGATAAATATGGTAATGTCTCGGCTTTCAGTATAATTAAAATACAAAGAAACTAGTCGTTAAATTCAAGGTATTTAGTTTGAAGATAAAGAAGCAATAGGTTTGTGTGGTGATCAGTAATTAAGATATTAATGAAAAACCAATTTTGTTGGAAAAGTTTTTAGTGATGTCGTAATGTCATTTATTTTTCTTATTTGTTCAGTAATCTGATCTTTTTCGGCTACGGCAAACTGACAAATAACAGAGTGAACAAGTTTCACAAACAGATGGACATACTATCCTGCCTAATATTTCATTTACCTCATTAGAACGCTACATCTCATTAATTTCATTCTACGTCGTGTGTATCTCATTCAACTACTAAATTACCTTCTGTTCATTCATATCTTTGAAACGTTTATTTATTTCATTCATTTAATTAATTAATTTCATTTGTTTCATTCCACCATTTCATTGGTTCAATTCATTTCATTTGTTCATTTCATTTATTACTTGCATTTGTTTTGCTCATCTCATTGCATTTGATTCCTTTCTTTCATTCATTTTGTTCTCATAGTTTGTTTCATTAGTTCATTTCATTGGTTGATTTCATTTCATTAGTTTCATTCGTTTTGTAGATTTACTTTAATTCACTTCCCTTGTTTCATAAGTTTAATGTATTTCATTTGTTTCATACAAGATATATTTTTGTAGCATGAATTGTTTGCTGGCTAGGTAAATTAGTGCTGCATTTTTTTAATCTGATTCAAACTAAAATGATTGAGCTGACATGACTCCAACTGGTATCACTTTGTTCACCAAGTACTTCCTTCCATGAAACCTCAGTGATTTGCATATTCAAAGTTACCTTACAAAGGATCCCAGCTTAATTTGATTTCTACATTATTCATTTATTTCAGTCACTTATACACAGATAAAAGCAGCATATATTAAATAGAAAGGAGGTAAACAAAAGTATGCAAACTTTAGGGTTCTGATAAAACCTCTGATAGGTCCGAGTGGAGTATTATTCAGAATCTGAAGGTAAAAATTTTAGGTAACGATGGTGCGAAAAGGTTTTAATGACAATTAATCCCTCATTTTTGAAAGATGACAGTATAAATCGCATCTTAATTGTCCTACCAAGTCAAAACCAACCGCTGTGTGTCCTTTCATTGTATATAGTAATTCAATAGACTATTTAAGGGAACTATGAGGACTTATTCTCAGTTACCCCATCGATCTGGTTGAATCAGTCACTTGAATATTAAATTAATGCCACAAACTATTAAATCTAACTTTACAATTTATGACAGTTCTTTCATGTCCCGTTAAGTTTCCTTTTTCCAGGGTAATTTAATAGTTACAGTCCAATTCTCCTGATATCTGTATATCATACTATTTATTGCTATCCACGATTGAATCCCCAATGGTCATAATTTAACATTCGCTAGTTATTTATCTAAACGTAAGAAAAAGTCTGTATTTTACATTGTTTTCTTAGTTAAAGTCGTAGATAAACATTCTCCTGTTTATTTTTTTTTTTTCATTTGGCTTTTCTGTAAGTTAAATATGAGCTAAAGTTTTTGATTGGATTTCAAACATAAAACTGAACAAATCAGTATAGTTTGCTATTATTTCAACTGCATTGTGCATAATTCATAATATAGATATGTTCTCATATTATCAATGAATCATAACATGTTTTGATCATAACATAGTAGAACAAGCTTACGCCTTGATTAAGCTGTTCATACTCACATATGGCAAAGAGGCAAGTTCTAGCTGGTTTGGTTATCTGTCAATATAGAACCCTTCTCTGGTAACGAGTTGAAATCATTTGCCTTAATTTGGTAATTTACTTAAAAGTAGGGAATACTTTTCGTTATAATGGTTAATAAATACTATGAAGTGTTTGAGTTTTGGGCAAGATTCATAATGTACTTGTCTATTAATATTCCGTCGGTGAAGAAAAAAAAATTGAGGGTCACTATCATAGATTAAATGAGTTAAAATTTTGTTTTGAGTAATAGTTGGTAGGATTGGATAGACTGTCACAAATATTAATCTATAGCATCATAACTAGTGCTAATATAAAGGCTTGAGGGGGCATGGGGGAGGGGGATTTAGCCACAGGGCCTGGTGTCAATAGGGGATCTGGGGAAAAATAAAGTAAATGTGTTTTTATTTTCATGACATACTTAGCAGAAAAGGAAGGCCTCAAAATAGTGGTGCTGCTGTTATGCAAACAATTACAGTGATGATGCACATACAGATTCCTATACCTCCCGGGCCCCCTCACCCCCCACCCCTCTTTCTCCTCCTCCTCCTCCTCCACTTCTACCAATTTGTAGATTAAGTTTATCTCGAAAGTGTTCCTTGATCCACTCCATCAGAGCAAATGTTACTACTAATTGCTTCCATAAAAAAATACCTCCAGTGTCGGAAAATTCTTCTTTTTTTTTCTTTACCTTTAACTCCCTTGTGTTTACACGAAACTCTTAGCAGGTGGCTACATTTCGTTACTGTACAATCAGCCAGGGTTTTCCACCCTCAAGTCACAGGTCCATTATTCCACACGAATGCTATCAAGTAGTTTTCTTTTGTTTTTTCTAATCAGCTGGTAATTACTGTTACACATAGGCGTAGGAGCCTAATTTGATTTGGGGGGGCTGTAACGACTTGCCCGAAAAATATAAGCAAAATTTTTCGCGCGCTCCGCGCGCATTCAACATGTTAATGTGCATATCATATAGGCATTCATCGGTTATTACATCACACAATCATACAATCATTTTTCGTGTTATTACCCTTCCATATTGGTTATAATTATTGGGGAAGTCGTTACAACAATAATGATAATAATAATATAAGTTTAACCATTGAAAAAACACATTGCAAATTATTCTTCTTTCAGTAGGTGCCTGAAAAATTCTCAGCATATTGCCCGAATTTTCACAAAAATATTTGGTTGGGGGCTGCAGCCCCCCCCCCCCCCCCCCCCCCCCCCCCCCCCCCCCCCCCCCCCCCCCCCCCCCCCCCCCCCCCCCTCCCAACCGCCCCCCCCCACGCCTCC
>JAAAKB020198092.1:0-30815 GCA_010014835.2 Apostichopus leukothele | reverse complement strand
TTCCTTACTCCCGTCTTAAGCGTCGCTGGTGTTGTGTGGAGCAAGTTGGGTGTTTTGGTGATTTGTCCCCCCCCCCCCCCCCCCGTACTCTCAAGCCACTGCACGTAGTTGAAGGAAAGCAGACCTGTATCCAGTCAATATATTCAAACCAGGTTGAAATTCTGGCCACGAAGATGCGACAATTCCCTAATGCTAAGTACTACAGGGCAGTATTACTGTGCAGTACTACAGTACAGTATTACTGTGCAGTACTACAGTACTTACTACTGTGCAAATCCTCTCAATGATAACATATGCTTCAGTGTACTCACTCTTACTGACAATATTAAGTTCCAAAAGCTTAAAATTATCCAACAGTAATTGTTACAGGATATTTGAAATCATATACTGGTAATACCATCAGTACAAATGCATGACATGAACAATTACATTGTCTCAGCTGTCTTCTTTGGCAAAAAAAAACTATGGCATTATCATTTACATGATCCTGCAACTGTATCCTCAGGTATAAATTAGTGTGCACATAGCAGCTCTGCATTTAATACATTTTACACATAATTTGATTTAAAAAAACGGAAAAAATATTTTGTTACAAAAAGATGTGTTATTGACTTTGATTATTCAGCTGTGTGTCTCCTCAGTTTAGTGTTTGCTCTGTCATGACTCAGAGGTTAAGAGGACGTAGGTTTTAGCTCATTGCTCATAAAATATACAAAACTGCTCACATTCACAATATTACAACTTTGATGTTGTATTACAATATGAACGTTCCCGGTATTTTTGCTATGAAAACCATACCATGAAATGTTATATTATCCTTGCCAGACACGTTATTTGAGTAAGCACTAACACAAACTATACTATTGAATATACAGTAGGGGATTATCTCCATTGCCTCTCTTTACACAGGTGTGTAACTTATGAGGACAGGCTGTGAGGTAACTACATGTGCCGCTTTGTGGCTTCTGGTGGGATGTCCCATGGGAGATACCTAGGGGCTACATGGTGCACTGTAGTGCCCTGTGAGCGAATGTGTGAATTGTGCACACTAGGGTGTGTCGGTCTGACAAGTTAGCAATGACCAGGGGTTAACTGACATTGTTAAGTCCTGTGGGAATTGACATAGCTTGAACAAGACTGTAAACCTTCAACTTGTTTTAACTTGTCCTGATACTGTTTGCTGAGTACATATATTCAACAGTAGGGTTAGTGCTTCAAGAAACATTACCATCAGCCACAAACTATACCAGTAGGCTTACATTAGGAGTTACACACACTGCTCAGTTTAACACTCTACTGGTCTCTGTTAGAACACAACAGAGGCCTGTACATAACGTTCATCTTAGCTGTTGAACGAAAAGGGAAAGTTTCCTATGACAGTACTAGTATAAAGCAAAGTTTAAGACTAACTTAGCTTTAAAAGAAATTCATTGCCTTTTTCATAATAAAGGTTTACATTTAACAAATGTATAAATATAACAAAAAGTAAATGGAGAATTACAATATTATGTATCATCACAAGTTGCACAATGTTTAAAGAAAGTGGATGTAGCAAGTCTACAAAAAGGAAATGACTAAGGCCACTTGGCATTTCTTGGAAAACCTTATTCAGTATAAAGTTGATAAGGATGGTATCTAGTTCTTGTCTTGTACTTGGTAGTCTTTTATCTAGCTGGGTTAAAATGTTAAATGGCCTGTTCCATGTTATAATATAGTGCCAAGTATTAATGTTCATTGCCTACTTAAAGCAAATAATCTGAAGACCGAATGTTTCAATGCCATGAGCTGCTGTCGCCATGAAAACCATATTTAATACCTCCTCCACACAATGTGGAGTTTCAACAGGCACTGTACCCACATAGATGGGTCTTAATACCATAAAAATGGAAAAGATAAAAAATTTATGGGATATGATCCTTTAATTTTGCAACGTATTTTAGTTTTATTTCTTCTCACTTGAATCACAACCTTTCAAAAGTTGCAAGGTTTTATTACAGCATTCTTCGATTGGTTTTGTTTATATTTTCTTTTCTTTTCTGTCTGTAAGTTTAATATATACTGTAAGGAACGAGGGATGAAAACTTCCTTATACAGTGGAACTGAAAGTATAAGTTGCAATTCAAGTTATTTAAAGGGTGAATTAAATCATCCCCAAATAAAATGTCCACTTCATGTCTCTTTCAGTTGTTTATTACTTCCTAGTAGCCATACAATTACCTTATTGAAAGGGACTTTATCCAGTGAAACAAATAACGCTAGACACTGTCTGCTAAAATTGCCACAATTACAGAAATACATTTAGTAAATCACCAATTAAGGTTTAGTTTACAGTATAAAGAAACTCTCTACTGTGGGAAACTGCATCAGACCGTAAATACAATCAGTAGCCTGTAGATACTACTATGTGAGTATACTCATGAGTCGGTTTGGAAACTTCTTTGCTGGAAGTGTTTGACCAAAGGCCGTAAATACATAGGCAGTAGGTAGTACTATGTGTCATACTCATGAGTCGGTTTGGAAACTTCTTTGCTGGAAGTGTTTGACCAAAGGCCGTAAATACATAGGCAGTAGATACTACTATGTGTCATACTCATGAGTCTGTTTGGAAACTTCTTTGCTGGAAGTGTTTGACCAAACAGCTGTTCTTTTCTTCAAAGAGACATCCAAAGGCTACAGAGCTTGATAATGTTTTGTAGGATGGTTCCTACTTTTATATGCATAAATATCAGTGGACAGCTGTACATGAGTAATAGCTACAGTAGCTATAACCAATATTTTGTATGTGGCAATGATACAGCTTTAAACCTTCTTGTACTTTTGAGCATATTTTGTAAACTACCCTTGTATTGTGTACTTTGTTTAGATGAAGTATAGGTATCTCTACAGTTTGTACATTTACTGTACAGCAGTCCAGTGTTGTACAATGACAGCTGTGTATGTACAGTACAGTAGTGGCAAATTACCGAAGAACAGTATATGTACTGGAAATGTATGGAAATAGCAAGGCTACGGTACTTTATGTCTGCAATCTGTTGAAGGTTCGTATCACATCTACTAGCTACTCAACAGGGTTTCATCATTGCGTTATATCCATATTAACTTAATATTAGGGACATTATTTGCTTTTAGCACAGATTTTTGAAAACAGGGAAACTTCAATGCATATAAAATGATTGTGCTAAAAGGCTTAAAGAACTTTAATACACAAATGTGTAAACGTTGATAATATAACATTTCTAAAATTTACATCAATGGGTGTGTTTAAATGTTTATAGAAAACTTGAGCACAATGTGTGAAATAGTAAGTAAGCTAAGGCATACTTTATACATGTGTAGTCTGTACTGAAGTATCATCAACATTTATCTACAGTAGTCCTAGTGTGATTATTGCATCAGGCCAAATAGATAGTAACCAGCTTCTCATCCATTCATGCATCCTTTTCCCCAGTTTTTTATTCCTTTTGGGGTGTTCTTCCTTTCTGTTTATATTTTTCTTGTTTTTTGCACATGGGTCAAAACATACTTTTAAATTTCGAACAAGATTTGAAATCCTTTCAATGTTACTTATTTGAACGATTCACGTTCTGTACCTCAGAACTACTCCATGTGTGATACATGTTCTCAACTACCTACATACAGAACATGGCAAAGTTCCAAAGGACTGAAAATGCTAGAATATTTGGACTGCCACCTATATTCACAATACCAAAGAAATGAAATAAATATGAAAGGCTCTCTTTGCTTGGAAAAACTTTGGAAGAGAAACATGTCTTTATATGATTTTACTTGGCCTTATAGAGCATGTTCCTGTGTAATATTTAAATTTTGCATTATCTGTGGAAGAAAGAACATTGCATAGTAAGTAAGAGGTGTATTGTGAGGTATACTGTAGATAAAAATAGTAAGCAACATCTTTGATGACCACAAGCTCTTTTCTTTATAAAGAGAGAAAAAGAAAAAAGCAGATAAGAAAGGAATTCTTTTTTTGCACTAATGCATTTGACAAGGTTTTTTCATTCTTACTACAGTTTACAGAGGCGCTTTCAGACAAGATTACTTTGAGCTATGTATATATTGATTGTGCATTGTAGCGTACATCAGGGAACAGTACAGCACAATCTGTACGCTCATAATATAAAGCTTGATAACTATTTAAAATGTGGTTTTCAAGATCTAAATTTCCTCATACATTATAGAAATTTAAGCACCGCAAAGCGATTCATATTGCACTCATTGTACAGTACCTGCAGTCTTTTGCAAAGGAAGCACATATTCTATTCATAGCATGTTGATAAATTATCAAAAAATGCATATAAACAAAACAACCTCTATGAATATTAATTTCTGCTCAAAGAATTATTTATGAACAGCGATATGAAATTTGCAGGACATTGCAGAGAATTAAAATTCAGCATGCAGTTATATCATGGGACTCCTGTTTGACATTGGGATTTGTTAAACTGAGACATTAAATTTCTTTGATGTTTATAAATATGATGGCCTACATTAAATTCTGTGTTCTTGGGTGATAATGTTCATTCAAAAGATTTAATGGTAATTCCATCATAAATGGTATGAATTAAACTTGTAAATGTCGGAGGTCAAACTGCTGGAAGAAAAGGGAAAATTCCCCTAAATTCACACATGTTTTCTGAACTGTATAATTACGGTAATGTTCACCGTTTAATATATAAAATGTGGCCTGTGTCTCACTTTAAGAACTGTAGTGTGTCTCACTTTTGCTGGTTTTTTTCAATACTTGTATCATTTCTGTTGACAACATGATAACAAACTTATCAAAATTGATAGCCAACCTCCAGGTATGCATATTACATGCAATGAATATTATTATTCATATAACTATGAAATGATCATGCAGTTTTTTTTGTTACAGCTAGTGCCTTTAAGTTACATGTACAGTATACACTCCTATAGTATTCAGTAAGATCATATATACTGTACAGTAGGGGGTTGTAAAAATTATGATGAAATTAAGACATTAAATGTGGATGGTGATGATTGTTAAACCTTGTTATTTAAATAGAGCTATAAATAAATCTGTAAATCATTGCCAATATTGATCACTTAGGCAGTTAAGGTAAAGGTGTTACTCTATGTATGTAGTGTCTGCTGGATGTCAATTGTCTCTTACTGGGTATCTTGCCAGCTGTGATAAGCAATGTAGTCCTTTCTCAAACTCTGTAGTAGTGTGCAATTTCAAAGTTTTCAGAGTTAGTTAACTTTTTACTATAAAGTTTAAAGTCAAAAATAATGTTACTACCTGTACAGTAGGTCTGATATTTGATTCCTTGCCGGCGGCAAATGGAATGATCTTAATTCTATACAATGGTGATGGTGATGGTCCATCACGTGCGTATGTGTATGTATGTGACACTTGCTTGTAAACACGGTAACTCAAAAATTTAATGGTGGATTAACGTTTTACTTGATATGTGGATCCATCTTATTGAGTACAAGAAGCCTATTGTTTTCTGTGAAGTTCAGTGGTCATTTGCATCTGAAAACTGAAGTCTGAAAACTTTGTGAACACGATAATTTAAAAATTACATCTTTGTTGCACTTCATATATGGTATGCAGATTCAGCTTGTTGAGTACAAGAACGCTATTGAAAATTGGTGGAGGTCAAAAGTCATTTGTGGTCAGCATTTAAATGAAAGTCTGAAAATCTTGTAAACACAATATCACAAAAAGTTTATCTTTCTTGAACTCAATACGTAGTATGTAGATCCAGCATGGTGAGTGCAAAAATGCTATTGAAATTGGTAGAGGTCAAAGGTCACATGAGGTCATCAGGCATCAAAGTCTGAAATCTTTCAAACAGGATAACTCCAAAATTAAAGCTCTACAATTAATCTGTGAATTCTCCAATGCTTTGATTTTCTTTTGGTGAACATAGTTTGGTCAAATTCAGTTCAGTTTAGTTTTATGAAGGGGCTTTATAGTGTATAGGTCTTCAACAAAACATACTTGGCATCCAGGTAATGAAATCTGATTTAGAGTTCATACTTTTGCTTGAACCATGCACATAAACCTCCAAGAAGGGTTTCTCCCTCTGAGCTTCATGGGGCCAACAGATTATCTCAAGTGGAAGCAAACTGGCTCAAGGGATCAACAGATTATCTCAAGTGGAAGCAGTACTATTTTAAACAATGTCATGTAAGGGCTGAACAACCATTTAAAGGGATCTGCTAGCTCAAAGTTGGTAAATGTGTCTATATATTTCACATAGGAAGACTGTTCTTTCTGGATGTGGAAACATTTTGTTTATATACTGTAAAATCCTTATGAGTGAATGACATGGTTGATGTCCACAAGGGATTTCTACAAACCTTTTCTGGTTCTCACTTAATTCAACGACAAATTTAACTCACTTGCTCTACAATTAGTTATATCTATGGTGACAGTATTTTGAGTTATGAGCAAATTGTATCAAGGAATCACAAAGCTAACTGGCTTACTGGTTTAGTTAAGTAACCAATTGGTTTGTAAAGTCACCCCATAGTCTAGATCTGGCAAGTCAGACTTTTTGTCTGGCTAGCAGGGCCGAACATTCTATGAGAGTTAACGTTCTGCAAATAGCGCATAATATGTATATAATTATATTAATTACACAGAACTGTTGAAGTTAGGATGTGTCACTGACTCACTGGGTAATTACAAATTCTCAAGTGTACATATTAGGATTAAAGATTTGATTAATTTACTCCTCTCATACAGGTCTTCAGTCTAGTTATAATACACATAACCTAACGGTTAGGTTATGTGTATTAGACCAGTCCTAACCTACCAACTTGGTATTATTTGAGGACTGTGTTTTCTCTGCACATGTGTCCCAGGCTTCGCTCACTCTCTCTCTACCCTCCCAATCTACCATTCTGAAGTCAACCTACCTGTCTTTCAACAGATATTTCAATCCTGGAACTTCAACTTGTTTTTTGTCCGTACAGTAGCTGTGATATTTTGCGGCTCATTCTTTAGTTGACCCCCTTCCTTCACTGTTATGAAGATATCAGCTATAGTGTCCTTTGTTTCTTTGTTTCATACACACAGTATTACATCCTATTGTAAAGTCCATTTGGTACAGTGTGCAATTAACTTAAGTTAATATGTCACCAATCAATTCGTTTGAAAGGATATCACAAAGTTATATTGTTCATATAATTTAAAATTGTTCAATTTATAGACCTAGTGTCCAACTCATATACAATAGATGAAAAAAGAAGAAAACTGTTAGTTTTATCCACCTACTAACGTACATGACACACACAGTAACATTGCTTGTCCAAACATGAAATGTTGCTTATTGCGACAATACTAGCCATGATTCTATTGTAACCAGGAAATTAAGTCCCAAATTTCACTGCTTGTTACTTGCAGACGTTGTAACCTAGATGCCAGCAGATAGTTAGGATGTGCACAGCTCTTCATTTCCATGTTTATAAAGAATGTGTGTATATTTATGCAGTCTTGAACATGCATCATAAATCTGTAATTGCCAATTTCAGGACATAGAAATTAGAAAAACCAAGAATGCCAGATGAGCTGCCCGTGTATCTATTGTTATTGTACAGTATGTCTGAATTGACTGTACTCCGCTCCTGCCAGATGAGCTGCCCATGTATCTATTGTTATTGTACTGTGAATTGACTGTGAATTGACTGTACTCCGCTCATATTACCTGTCTTGACACTTACTCTTACACTTTTCTATCATCCTAGCCTAAGAACCTGATAACTTTTAACATTGCAACCCTTATAGACTCACTCCTGGAACAACAACCATTGACTCTTCCTCCAAATCTAACATATGTGAAGCCGACTGCCTGTTGAACATTGATCAGGAAGTAGCTATAATATTAATAAAATAAGACAGCTGAATATGAGTATTTTATGGTATTGAGTCCTTAGGTACTGTATGTCATACTAAGGTATACAGTTTGTGTACGTACTATCTGCTAGTTTTCAACCTACTGAACCACATTGCGGTTTCCTATAGCCTCTTTACAGGAAGCTTATTCTTTTTAACAAATGTTACAACCTGTAGTGCCTTCCTATTTGCCTGACTGAGGATTAGTTAATGTTTGAACTGTATAATTAATTGTCAGTCATCTACTAGTTGACTGTAGCATGCTGTATTTGGCAACCTATTCTGAAATACTGCCCTCTTTATATCTTTCAGTGACCAATACTGTATATCCCCAGTGGTTGAATTTAACTGTTGGCTTGAACTTTACAAACACACATGCAAATTTCTGTATGACTGGTTCCTTATTTTTCTGCTTAAATAGATTTGTGTATTTAATATGGATACATTGATTTTGAATGTAGGTTACTGTATTTAACCATTGTAAGCATGTGGTTGTTTTGTCCCTTTAGACCAGGCTTGTTTTTTCACTAACATTATAGACACAGCATACGATGAGGAATATGGAAGCTATACTCTAAAAGCTGTTAAGTTTGTGTTTTAATGTTGTGATACTCACAAACTGGATAGTAAAGATAAAGACCAGGTACTGTACCCATAGTTACAATGAGTCCATGGTTACAATGAGTTAAAAGTCTATTCAGATTGTACCAGGAACGATGCAGGCATTTAAGGTTTGAAATTAAAGGAAGCAAAACAATGGAGCAAATTTCTTTGACACAATTTTTGTTTTGTATGTTGTTTGTATTGGTTTAATCCATTGATAAGTTACTAATTAGGAAAATATAACTATATGCTTATAACTATGTGGAGTTCCAACCTGTGGTTACAATGAGGGGGTGCTATCATCATTACTGTACGCTCTGATTTATATTACATGGCTTGGTCAGCGTTATGCAAAATTAAATTTGAAGAAGATTTAACATACGTAATAACTACTGAGCATTAAGAGAAAAGAGAAACAATAAATTGAAAGTAGATTGAAAACAAATGAATAGAAAGGAGCTTGTTACAGTTTCTGTAGTCCTGTGGATATGATAACCATTCTGTTATTAATATGTTAAATGCACGAGTTGTGGACTGTTAGGAATATGTACAAAAAACATTGCAGACAGCAAGAGTATAATTAATGGAGCAGTGTAATTAATGGAAATAACGGTGCTAAGTACGGTCTTTATGTTTATGTCCCATTTTGATATTCCTGATCATGTAATTTCGGAGGTGGACTTAAGTTTACAGGTCATATTTTTGCCACTTTCTTAGGACTATAAATATCGGCAATTCTTTTTCTTCCAAAGTTTTTGACGACCCTCAAAACTTTTTGATGACCCTAGAAAGGCTCACACCCCCCCCCCCCCAGGTAAAAAATAATTGCTATAAATGGAGTGTTGACATTGGATGGCAACGTTTGCCCGTGATCTATCCTTTTTACAGATCTCCAAAGATAACATAGATATTTCAATCTATGGCCTAGTCAAAATGATCTCATCTTCAATAATTAGGAGAGGCATCTCAGGTATACAGTAGAGTAAATCATATTCCATTTTGGAATCTTGGATAGCAATATTATTTTTCTGACGCTTGAATTCAGTTTAGCCAACATGATTGCAAATACATTAAAGTAACTTTCAGTTGTGTGAAAAGTTGCCAAATGAATGGTGGATAACATTTAGTTGATAAAATTTACAAGTTATGAGTGGTAAAAACTGTATACATGTTCTAGTTCAAATAGAGGTCACACTATGCGTGAATAGAGGTCACACTATGCGTGAATAGAGGTCACACTATGCGTGAATAGAGGTCACACTATGCGTGAATAAGGGAATGTGGGAGTAGTTTGCCCAGAATTAGTGTCCGCCATAGATTCCTCAAGATAATTCATAGTGATTTCAGACTGCAGCTTATCAAGGTTCTTGGAATAATAATAATAATAATAAATTACACTTAGAAAGGACAAATATGACAGTGCCCTCTG
Organism: Apostichopus leukothele; assembly: GCA_010014835.2. NCBI lineage: Eukaryota > Metazoa > Echinodermata > Holothuroidea > Aspidochirotida > Stichopodidae > Apostichopus > Apostichopus leukothele. The sequence goes on along the minus strand of JAAAKB020198092.1, from coordinate 20,895 downwards.
TTACTTTAAGGCGTGGCTGGAGGTCCTCATCAGTTCTCTAACAATGAGTTTGTAAACAATCACTTGGACAAAAGAAAAGCTCAAAGTAAGTAAGGAAACAATGGGTTTAAATCCAAGTATTATTATTGCTGTGAAAATTGAAACTGGCTCAATTACAATTCAATAATTGATTTAAATCATAATGAGGGTGCATTAATGAGGCAGCATAAGATGCAAATTAAAAACAGAAATCAATTAGTTGGATATGATATATTAGCTGTATGGTATATGCGATGTATACTGTAGGCTACTTTAGCTTTATCCAAGAGTATAACTCATGAAAGAAAAACCTGTACAAGTCCTCAACTAGAATTTATACCACAAGCAACTATGGAAAGAAATATTGCAACTACTACACAGCCCAATTAAAGTCGTGGGAAACACTTACAGCTGACAAAATGGCCGCTGCGATTATACCCAGACTGTCAAGGGATTAAATATATAGTGCGTCCTTGTCAAGGTTTTGTCAATATCTCAAGTTTTTATTTATAATGTATTGAATGTGAAGCCTTACACCACCTTAAGCCTGTGATATTGATTGTAATATTGCACAAATCCAATTTTTTTCTCTCAATGAAAACAACCTCTGGCCTCATCTCCATCTCTCTCTCTCTCTCCTAAGCGAGATGACGGTGCAAGATTTATTAACATTTGCCTCTCCAGAGAGATTGACACGGGTTACCTTCCAGTGTACTCCCTAACGGCCATTTGGTGGCCGAGAACCAGTATAGTTCAAGGAATTGTTGTCTATCAGGAGAGAGAATCTTTGGACTGTATCAAGAAGTTGGATGTTTGTGAAATATATCTTGTCTGAGAGCCAGGCCAAGTTCTTCCCATTAGTGTGTTTCACTGTTGAAAACAGTGTCTGAATCAATAAGTTGACAAAATTACAATTTCTATTGATGCATGTTTGTAGCCTGCTGGACTTGGAGCACCTGGACAAGTGTTTTTAGAGTACTAAATACTTTACTAGAAGTACCTCACATTGTACTAAAATATGAGACTATTGCAGTCACATGTGCCACATATAAATACATTACTAGAGTACCTCACAAATTATACTAAAATATGAGACTATTGCAGTCACATGTGCCACATATAAATACTTTACTAGAGTACCTCACATTGTACTAAAATATGAGACTATTGCAGTCACATGTGCCACATATAAATACTTTACTAGAGTACCTCACAAATTATACTAAAATATGAGACTATTGCAGTCGCATGTGCCAAATACTAAATACTTTACTAGAGTAACTCACAAATTATACTAAAATATGAGACTATAGCAGTCACATGTGCCAAATACTAAATACTTTACTAGAGTGTAGGTGCTATGGTAATTTGCATGGCTTTGTAATCTTATTAATTATTTTGTTTAATAATGTATAGGCCTCATACATGTATAAGATAAGAATTGAGTTAATTGGCAATTAATGTAGAGACTAAAACTTACTTAAATACTGTACAGTACAGACCTCAGAAGTAACAAACCTTTACAATATGCTACTGTACACAGAGCGTCTCAACTGACATTAATTTCGCTAACCATCAGCAACTGAGCACAGCAACCTTGAAGCTTTGAGAAACCTTGACACTACATATATTCTTGTTAATTGTGTAATCACCTTGATAGGATGTCTCAGTGATGGTGCCCTCCATTGGTCCTGATGAAGGGCAGTTCTGAATGATTTGAATAGAAGAAAACTCAACTAGAATATGTTCTAGACACTTTGGGTGTAAAATGAGAAGGGAGGTCAATGACTGGCAGGGTCCAGTCATAGAGGGTGCAAAGTGTTAAACGGTTACCCATTCACTCTAGACACGGTAGAACGAAGGTGCTGAGGTTGTGAGGAGACAGGTAAGCTCATCACTGGTAAACATCCAAAGTTTTGGAATGTTAATCTTGTAAATCACCTTGATGTGTTGTGATGATGCAGTCGTGCCTGGACATTACATATCAGCCATAATAGACTATGCTAGGAAGTCCTGTAATGTACTTACATAGTCTGCAATTGAATTGTACATAACTTTACCTGGACTAAAGAAGATCAAGGCCGTTATTTTGTATGAAACTTTTCTAAATATTAGCTTTGTATCTCTACAAGATTGACAGTAACTAGTATTTAATACATGTATGTGAACTGCAAATTCACACCTATACAAGATTGACAGTAACTAGTATTAAATACATGTATGTGAACTGCAAATTCACAGCTATACAAGATTGACAGTAACTAGTATTAAATACATGTATGTGAACTGCAAATTCAGGTAAGATTGACAGTAACTAGTATTAAATACATGTATGTGAACTGCAAATTCACACCTATACAAGATTTACAGTAACTAGTATTAAATACATGTATGTGAACTGCAAATTCACGTAAGATTGACAGTAACTAGTATTAAATACATGTATGTGAACTGCAAATTCACGTAAGGGCGAATCTGAGCTGCATTGTTTCAGTACTTTGGTAAAGTAAATTTAGTTTATCACAAATTAAAGTTTACCAACTTACTGTAATAGATACCCCACACTGAGCTAGCTCTATAATGAAGATATTTACATGACAATACCCTTTTGACTACCTTTACTCTAGAGTATGGTAACTAGGTTAGCTATACAAGATTCAGTCCAGTATAATGAATGGAAATGTGCTACATTTATGGAAACCTACAAAATTGGATGACTAAGTCATTTTTGGTGCAATTAACAGGTCTTTTCACTCTTGAATACCACACCACCAAGTTGTGGCAAATTCTATTCCAAATGTACCAATTAAGCTACTTGTTGCCTTTAACTTGGCGGTATAGGTGATGAACCATGAAAATATTTTGTATCACCATCACCCTCCTCCCACACATCCTTTCTCTCTTCCCTCCTCTCCTCTCCCATTCCTTTGCCCTTCCTTCCCTCACTCCCCTCTCTCCTCTCCCTCCTCCGCTTTTCCCCTCCCTTTCCCTTCCTTCCCTCCTCCTCCAACCTCTCCGCATCTCCCCTTCCTCTCCCTCCCTTCCCCTCGTCTCCTTCAGGCTCCTTATGTCAGCTTCGATCTGAACAGTAATAACAGAATTGGAAATGAGTCTACTGCCCTCATTCCATCAGTGTGGTATATTACATAAATTGCTCAGCACGTAGAGAGAGAGTTGTTCCTAATTAGTATTCACAGCAAAGGTCAGTTGTGTTGACGGGTAATTTAATTTGAGAGCTCCTTGGTGTATTTTATTCATGACTGCTTCATAAATCGCACTTTACCTGAGGTGTTGTTCTACTTGTAGAGTGTAAATTAAATTATAATACCCAACGGTAGACAGTAAGCGTAAATATTCCGTAACAAAAATTTTAACATTCCAAAATGCACGTTGTTGGAAATAAGCAATATATGTTACCAGGTTGGAGTCAACCATTCGTCTGAGATCAAGGGTAGCTGGCATTCCTTTCCGCGTCACTAGAATGCAGATAATTTTGGTAAATGTTAATTTGTTTATTGTTTGTCTGTAGATGAGCTGTAAATTGCCCCTCCCCCCCAAAAACAAAAAAAACATTAAATTAAAATTGGGCAACAGAATTATATAAAGCAGTCTTGGGACTAAAACATTTGTCCAAAAGTAAACATGTTATGGCTAAAGCCATAAGTTTTCCGTGATATGGAAAATGTATGAACTTCACGGAATCAAGAGTAGGACACGGAAAATGGAATTTCAAAGCAATTTAAAAAATACTGAAACTCAAACTGATCCAATAACACAGAAAACAATCCTTGTTACTTGATCCTTTTCAACTTATTATTAAAACGCCACAAGTTGCAGAGTATACCAACGTTTGAGTATCTAGTGCCCTAGCTCTGATAATAAACACACAGGCACGCCAGTGAGCCCTGGTAATCACGTATTCCCTAATATATTATTGTTAATACTTAGAAAACGGAAAAAGCACGGAAAGGTACGAGAAAAACGGAAAAAGCACAGAAAGTGGCATATTTACAGAATGGAATTTCAAGTTTTAAGAAACCAGAAAAATGATGGCTTCAGTTATGGCAGCATTTTGTAATTGATTGAGCATAGTTGTTCTCAGACTCTTGACCCATGAAATCAATTCCAATGCTGTCATACTGTACAGTATGGTATTTTCTCTAAACAGTCACAGAGAGGAGACTTTACTCCCTTGAACATACTGGACATGCTATTAGCCTGTATATTATTATCCTGTAGAGAGGGCTCTTGCATCATGACAACATTTCTGTAAACAATTTCATTTTCATAACAACCTAAAAATTTGCATTTCTCTTTTTAACTCTGTTTTTCACATAATCAGTCAGTCCATAAAGCTTCTTTTTCATTTTCTTTTTTTAACTCGAGTTGAGTAGATCTGTGTAAATAAAGCATGAAATTATATTTCATGCAGTATGAACACTTAAACCCTTGGAAACTCTGCATGCTAGTTCATACATTAATGATATGCACAGACACAATTTCCAAAAATCTCTATGTAAAGCAGTAAAGCAGGCAGCTCAATTATTTGGAGTGTTGTGGTTGGCAAAGACGTTGCCTGATGTAGTGCATGTGGTAAATTAGTCGTAAAAGTTGAAGGGGAAAAAGGTAAAAATCTATATATTACCATAACTTTGTAATGCAAGGAACATGACCTTGCACGGTACTGTGAACCATTTTGCAAGAATTGGTCATGTTAGTTACTGCAATGATTATCTTGTGTTTGAAATAATGCATTTGGGCACTATGATGACATTTTATTATCTTCCATCTTTCTACTCCTATCCCATTTCCAACCCATTCAACACCATTTAGAATTTCATCAAAATGCAACATTGTCATATTTATGAAAATATTATTTTCCCCTTAAGTTCAAATGAGCTAAATATAATATCATAGCAAAAAAAAGGAATTAGCATTTCAGCTGAAATGACATTATTTACACTCTGCTTTTGCCAGAAACATTCACAAAATACTACCAATTCAAAAAAAGAAAATCATATTTTCTGCACACAAATTGCTATGAAGATGTGGTTTTGACCTATAGATGCAGACAATTGCCAGCCTTGATATTAAGTGACCAACGTCAGCCTCTGGAGTATCCCTTTAAAACAAGGAGTTCACTTAATTTTTTTATAAAAACTGAAAAACCACTCACTACCTTATATAGTTTAATTGGTTCAAACAGTGCTGTACTGTGGAAGCTAACATCTCATACATAATTCATACATCTAATAACAAGCACAACACTTGGCTAACACCTTTAGACAAAATATCATTTCTTAGTTTAGACCTTCTGTGCTCTCAATCAGAAATCTCCATCTTTGTATTGGTTTTATGAAAAGAATGAACCCATATAGTGCAATTACAGTACAGTAGGCAACCAGCATTTTCACCCAATAAGCAACTCTTATTTTCTCAGTTATTTTCATTATCCAAAATCTTTGGAATCATTACTGTTATGCAAACTTGTAATGAGTACATGACACTTTAGTCACAAAGAATTGCGTCGCTGTTTTATATAATACCAGCTGAGATCTACAGTCCAGTACTGTATAGTATACAGGCAGTTTGCAATGTGTCCTTTCATATACTGCATTTTTGTAGAAATTCTGAAAATGCATATATTTAGCAAGTCAGCTGGTGGAGTGTAACAGTGCGTGATGAAGATGCTTGCTGTATGTCGCGTGTAATGTTTACAGTGTAGCTTGCGTCAAGTTTTAAGAGCTTCCATCAACCCATAAACACTTCTAATTGACATTTCTTGCTCCTGATATCTGTTGCCACCTTCAATGATTTCAAAATGAAGGTCATTTTGTAATTATTACCTGCTTCAGCAGTTGATGTGGATTGAGTTTGTAAGTTTTTTCAAGGATGCTTTCTTCTTGATTTTGAATGTCTCGTCGTGGCAACAGATGTCTCTCGATGTCTTGGATTTGTAACCCTTTGAGAGCTTAACAGCACTTTTATTGGATACTAGTAAGTTGTCACAGATACAGAGAGCTGTGTCTGTGAGGTACACTTTGTCAGCATATGTACATGTGTCTATAGTAATGCAGTAGCATCACATTTCAGTGTTTGTTACATATTCATGAACATCTGCTATTGGAAGAAGCTTCTAGTTTGTTGGGACTTGTAGCTTTCATATTAAATCATATTGGAAGATATCTATACTGTACGATTCTAGATTTTCTGTTAGACTTTCTGTTCTTTGGAATAAATGTTTCTATCTTACTACGGTGATCTTAAAGGAGGCATTCGATCAGGCTTGTTGAACTGCCTGTGGAATTTTGAAAAACTTTCTTCAAGTTTGTTCATGAATGCGTTTATGTACATCTTCACTGGATGACTCACAACTGGAGTTTGCTTGGACATTGAACAGTTCCTTTTGTAACCTTCTTCTCTCACGGTGATAATTTATCAATCTTTATTTGAGTGCTTCAATGGAACTGTAGTTCTAAAAGTGAGAAATAGAACTTATAGAAATATAATAATAACAATTGATAATAATTAAAATGTCATAATGTGTGTGTGAGCTTTCACATGAAAATTACTTGCAAAATTTTTAAGTGTTCATCAACATGGCAAAGGATATAGTTTGTCATGTGACTTGATTCAGTCCTTGATCCATATGAAAGGTTGATGACGACAAAGATTAACTTTCTTTTTTTAATTATAGAATTCAAGAAACCTATTTCCATAGACTGCACTGTAAACTATTGACCTGAAGTACCCATTCCTGCAGCACCTGTTATAATACACTGATCTTTGCAGCATTCAAACAACCTCGGACATGTATCATGTATCCATAGTAAAGATACACATGATCCAAACATTAGCTTCAAACACCTTGCAGTACGTAGCGTTATCTTGTACAGGTCACAAAATAAGACACACATTTGTTGTTTCGTTTGTGCTTTAATAACAGCAACTTTGTCATCCGTAAGTAACCATACCAGTGAATTTTAGGCTGCTACATAGATATGTAATACTAATGTTCTTTTTTAATTTTTTTTTATGAAGCCTTGGAACATATGTGACCGTTAGACTAATCTCTTGTAATCTCACTATTCTAGGAAATTGGAATGTAATAGTTACAGAAATATGGTCAGGATCATTTAGTTAATTCCTGATGCAGTCCTTTAGTTTGATCAGTAAGTTCTCAGTTGTGGTGAGATTAGTATACATGAATCAAATCTGACCCACTTAATATAGCGTAGAAAAGATTCATGTTCACAAAAGAAATTGGTGGAAACTTTAATTGATCAATGACAGAGTTACAAAGATTAGTTACAGTAGATCAATAAAGTTATTGCTTGCTTTACACTGTAATAAATAGAAAGGAGAAACTGTCCATCCTAACTAGAATTACATCACCGTAAACACAAGCCAGGTCCAATCAATGGTTGCAATATTATACATGTTAATAATTCTGTTATTCATCTTATTTACTTTAGACAGGCTTTAGAGAAAAATGGTACAACATAAATAGTTCTTCATTGACAGGAAGACTATATGTAAATAATATTTCAGTAATTGTTAATTAATTTCAAATTTAGAGAAAAGAATAAATTTACTTCACTCCTCACTTTCCTGACTTAAAAAAAGAAAAAAGAGAGAAAATATATGTTGGACAGGTAAATTAACATGTAGACTTTAATAGTGACTGGGCCGCAGCAAGTCATCCATCTCAAATTGAACTGCTCAGACCTTTGTGACAAAGACTACAGTACAATACAGCCGTCTTAAAACTTTAAATTAAGAACTTCCCGTATTGATTGACTTAAGATTTTTATGAGTGTATTGTTTGGAAAACAGGTCATGTTGTGCGTAGAGCCTGCATAGCGTTGACAGGATACACCCATGAACGGTTATATCATAATAATGCTGGTAGTGATTAAGATACATCCTTCCTGGAAATTGGCCCATAATGCAAGTTTCCACAAGGAGAGAGAGAGAAACTGTCTCTGCTAGCACACCCCATGAGCTTCCCCCCCAAAATACAATAAAGAAGGGCAGTAACCAACATCGCTCTGTGAGATTCACTTCCATTCTCAGTCTACGAGAATTCGTCAACCGTCAAAGTGCAGATGAACTCATATTTAACGATTCGCTTTATTCGTGTCCTCGCCAAACATACATTTTTGGGGTTTCAAGCAGATTAGAGACGTTGTTGTCTTATTAACGTGTGATTTGTTGGATCAAGAGCTCATTGATAAATCAAAAGAAAATTTGGGAAAAAAGATTGAGAGTGACTCAAGGGTGTGTTTTATTCATGTCGTGTGTGCATCATCGTGAATAGCAGTGGCTCGCAGCTGTTGTCAGTTCTGACATCTTCAACCGTGATGGAGTAAATCATTTTGAAAAATTTGAAGTTTTATGTAAGCAGGATCAGATTTTCCATTAATTTAGTCGAATTGGACGCAATTCATTTTGTGGAATAATTGTTGGTGACTTTTGCAATTATTCTGGAGAGCAAAATAAACTTTGGAGAATAAAGGATAGCTTTATCTTTCATTTATCTTTTTTGAAAGTGGTTTGCTCCTGATGGAACAAGTTAGATTCTTTAGTATAGTGCCATAGTCAACACTTGATATTTTATTTTATCCAAGTCCTTGGATTTTCACAAGTATTATTATTCTGATTTATCAGGTTTTCTTTGAAGTTATTTGGTTTAAGGAATACAGATTGACTTCATTAACATCTTGCTGAATTTTCTGCAAATATTGCTACTAAATGGATGATATTATGTCACTTCTGGAATTTCCGCACGTTCCGGTGTAGAAACAAGTTTGAAAATGTACGTTTGTGTCACCAAAATTCGGGATAATACCATTGTGGGAGATTGCAAGAGAATGGATCTGTATCGGCCACTTCAACAAATTAGGAATGTTCCTGTCATCAAGGTGACAGGTCCGTCAGATGAAATATTTCCTAGTTATGAATGTGTACAAGTGAGGAGTAGAGAACTAGAAAGACCCACCAATTTGCCAAACATTCTGGAGAGGAAGGTCATACCTTACAATAGTAAAAGGGACAAGATTTCACCGCTGAAGGAGACATCGTTTCTGAATTTTGTACCCGAGAGACCAAAGGAGGAGAGACAACTCCAAAGTAGGCAAACTCTCGCCACATCGCCACCAGAGGAAGGACTGGAACTTCAGGTCAAACTGGACATTCTCACCCGCAAGCATTGTGTGGACATCATTCTTCCCCACCAGAGACGGAAACGCCACAGCTCCGTCTCGTCAGCCTTAAAATGTGAAAAACCAGACTTGCTCAAATCGCTGCCAGAGAGCTTGGACAGTGAGTCCCTCCCAGAGATCACAGAAAGTGAGGTCTACTCTCCGTTGCCGTGCTACAGTCCAGACACGCTGGACATCTTTTTGATGAACGACAGAAGCCGTTCGTCCAGCTTTAGTTATTTCGGAGAGCTCAAAAATTTTGTCAAGAAAGGGAAAAAGAATCCCAAGAGGAAAGATGTTTGTAAGCGATATTTTTTACACATCCTTGCAGTTCATGTCCTATCTGCTTTATATTGTAAGGTATCATTTCGATGACTTTGCCGTAACTAGTGAAAACTATCCGGCCTTCACAACATATGCTTATAACACTGATGTACTGTATGACCCTTGATAGGCACTTGATAGGCACTTGATAGGCACTTGATACCATATACCCTCTTCACCACTATACAGAGTCATGTGCCCTTCTCTACGTTTCTTCTGTTGTAGTAAATTCTCATCTTTCTATCCTACCATTGGCATAAGGTGAGCTACTGTATACTATACCATGGAGATGCTACCCTATACTTTATCTACAGTACCATTGAAGTGGTGCGTTTCTCTACAGGTCTACTATTTATAAGGAACCTTTCTCTCTACCTACCTTTGGAGCAGTGCCCATCTCAGTCTGTTTAACCCACACCCCCCACCTTTATGTGTGCTTACTTCTTTCCCTCCTGCACATTTCCAAATCTGATTAATGTGGGTGCCATACTTGTATACATGTGAGTGTACAGTGGGCATATTTTTATTTTTTGGGGGGCTCTTTCTCTTAAGAAGGAGTTTGAAGCAATTGTCTTACACAGCTAACTAGACATAGACAATTGGCTAAAATGCTTTAACAATCTTAAGTTACCATGGTGTTAACAGCACAGTGGTTGTGTTGTCCTTTGAAATTAAACTATGTATATATGTATCAATGTAACTATATATATGTATCAATAATATGTATCATTTAATATCAGTTTCTTGTTTCTTTCCATGCAGTATACCACCTTCAGAACCAAGCGCCTAAACCGAAAAGGATTATTTGCGAATACGTCGAAGCAGGAAAACCACCTCACTATGGTCGAGAGTAAGTGAAGGAATTTATTTGATGGTTAATGGGGTTTGTGTGGGGAGGGGTGCAGGGTGGGGATGTGGGGGATCTTCAGAAAGATGTTGTAAGCATTTTTAATTGTAGGGAGAGGGATGGAGGAGTGAAAGTGAGCTGATATATTTCAAACGTTTACTTCTCCAGTAGGCCCTCCTATTTCCTTCCAAGTACATCTCTTGGCAATCGAAATGAAGCACTGCAAGATCTGTAGATCCAAGTACAAAACATGTTGATGAAGCTGACACATTTACCTTAGTACAAAACATGTTGATGAAGCTGACACATTTACCTTTGTACAAACATGTTGATGAAGCTGACACATTTACCTTAGTACAAACATGTTGATGAAGCTGACACATTTACCTTAGTACAAAACATGTTGATGAAGCTGACACATTTACCTTAGTACAAAACATGTTGATTAGGCTGACACATTTACCTTAGTACAAAACATGTTGATTAAGCTGACACATTCAGTTATTCGTTTCTGTCCACTCAACTTATTAAGTATTGAGTAATTATGATAATTATGGATAAGATAATTCAGCATTTTGTCCAGGTTTGAAAACAAGACTTTATTTATATTGACCTGCAGTGCTAGCATATTACATGTATTGGCAGCTACAGTATTCTACACTTGCCTTTATGTACAGTGACTGTATATGTGCAGCATACTGCCTACATATCCTGCTCTCACTCTCTTCAGAAATGCTTATTAACACTATCATTGGGAACAGAAAATAGATGATTTCAAAAGAAAACATACCTATGAGGCAATGAAATTAAGTGAAAATTTACTAAAGAAAGAAACATTGTTGGAGAAAATTCAAGTTAATATCCGATTCCATGATATGTCTGATCAGGGACAGATAGGCCTGTGTACACTCAAAGCTACACAAAAATGCAGCTTACAACCAGCTTCACGTTCTTCACCAAACATGCATATGGAGTTAACTGTTACATGTGCGGCCTAAAAGTAGGAAGTTTGTATTACATGGACAGCAAAGCAAAGATCTCCAAGTAACGCTTAGTCTTAGAGCCTGGATCATAAACAAGCTAAGTTTATCACAAGACAATTTGTTAAAGGATATATGATAAAGTGCTACATCCTTGTTCGCCCTATGATAGTTTGATCACAGTTCAGCCGTGCCCAAACTGTGTGTATCCAAAAGGTGAAACATTCAATCTATTTGGGAAATATATCATCACAGAAGGATATTAACCACCTCAATGATACTTTTCCTGCTAATTTTAGCCTAATTAAAGCGAAACTTTGATGAACTTTTGCACAGGATGATTGCAAAAAGGGATGAAGTAACGAAAAAGGGAATATCGAATAGAATTGGAAGTTTGACTTGTAGGCTCATGTCAGCAGGAAAAGTCTTCCATGTAAAAAGGGGACTATAGATACAGGACACAAATAGTTGCTAAAATGGTCACCCATTTCCAAACAGTTATCATTAGTAAATAAGTTTGTGATAATCTTTGTTCACAAGTTGGGGTATCTAGCTGGGTATCTAGCCATGTACCAGGTATTGTAGCTGGGTATCTAGCCATGTACCAGGTATTGTAGCTGGGTATCTAGCCATGTATGTACCAGGTTATGTAGCTGGGTATCTAGCCATGTATGTACCAGGTAATGTAACTGGGTATCTAGCCATGTACCAGGTATTGTAGCTGGGTATCTAGCCATGTACCAGGTATTGTAGCTGGGTATCTATCCATGTATGTACCAGGTAATGTAGCTGGGTACCTAGCCATGTACCAGGTATTGTAGCTGGGTAACTGCTTCTGTCTTAAAAACATTAAGCAGCTTGTGGAATGTATAGCTCCTGCTGCATCCATTGGCTAATGCTTGAGTGCAAAACGGGTTGTCACTAGCACCGGTGATGTCATGTTCAATAGTTCAACAGGAAGGAAATTATCCAAGATTTCAAAGAAACACCAGCACTTATTCTTGCAATAGGTTGTGCAGCTTACAACATGTTTATGGAAGTTGCTTTTGTCGTCCTTGAAATACCTTTCAACTAAGAACCACTTAAGTCATCAAAGCTAAAATGACCAAATAACTATAATTTCACGATTTTGGGAAAAGAAGGAATTTCCGCACTTTATTTACCAATTTAGTAAAAATAATTTAATTGATTATTTTGGACTGTCTCTGGAGGAGGGACTTAAAGTACATATGAATCTATTTGTATAAACCATGTTGGTAAATTAAAAAAGCAAAAAACAGTGTCCACATGCTCCTCCATGCACACTATATCCACCTCTCAACATAAAGCCTGCCCTCTAACACAGTAGAGTTCGGGCATATAGTGGTTTGATAATGGGTTAATTAAAACCGCTGCCCTAGAGATAACACACGTAATGGAAAATGACACAAGTGATTTCCACTTTCCTTGTCTAACTTCAGTAAATCCCTGAGAGGGTAATTAAAGTTAAAGTTGTTTTCGTAAAAGATTTGTTCACTCTCTAGTACTATCATTCTTAATTTCCTCCTTGGATTATTATTATTATTTTTTCTTTCCCGTTTTTTTTATATATTTTTTACAGAGATGCCTATTTCAGTCATCATGTGTGTTGTTGTTTTTTTTTCTACTCCTTAATCAGATTCCACGGACCAATCAGTAGAGACACCGCTGACTGGTTCTTGACCAATGATGGGGAGGGGAGCTATCTCGTCCGAGAGAGTCTGAGAGCCCGTGGAAGTTACACACTAGGTCTTAGGTAATTTCAGGAAAGGCTTTTCATTTAATGGAGTTGTTGTCTCTTAGGTAGAAACAACTTCCAAATAAAAAAAACTTAAAAAACAAAAATAAAAAAATCGGTGTGAATTCTTTTTGTAGTAGTTTGTAGAACAGTAGATTTGTTTGTTAAAAATCTGCAGCATTTTACAATTCACATTGTTACTCTGTATATAGACGTGGTATTTAAAGGTGTGGAATTCAGAATGGTTAATTGTGAAGAAGGAGGAAGCGTAAGGTGATGTGCAAGTTAGAGGAAAATGAAGTGCAGTGGCAAAACTTTTGCAAATTATTGAAGTTCTGTTGGCTCATCTTTGAACCGTTTGTGTACACTGTTTGTCTACAATTGCATCCTACAGTGTATGTATACCCGCAAGTAGTTTAGGAGCTCTTATGGGAACATAAGTGGACATTGACAAGATGCTTGTCATGAACAGATAAATCCTCCTCAGTAAAATATTAGATACTCTACTCTTTATTTCCATGATCAGAGCACTAGCCTGCTGCAGTAAGTTATTAACTCTCTGAACTGTCTGGTTTAGAATAATGCAGGGGAGGTTGGAACCTCCCAAAATTAACTTTGTGCAAATTGTTAGCAATTCTTTACAGCTTGCTAACAGCCTTTAAGAAGCATAGCATGCCAATAACCTTTATAGCTTGCTAACAGCCTTTAAGAAGCATAGCATGCCAATAACCTTTAAACGCGTCCAGGGTCTTTATCTCCTGGATTCATCATCATGTTTCATCTTAAAACACATCGACAGCAAAAGCGATATTTTTGAACATGGAAGCTTTCCAAGTTGGCTAATGCCCAAATCTTTAAACTCGCTGAAGGTTTGACAATTTAGAAGAAAGAAAAATAAGAAAAAAGAATAAGGAGAAAGAGGGAAGGAATACAAAATGAAAGATAAATATGGACTTGATTCAGTTATCATTCTAGGAGGACGATGGAAGTGTTTTAAGGCAGTGACTTACACGTGTCTGGGGCATGGAGGAGTATATCCTGTGCGTCATGTAACAGGAACTATAGGCTTATCGTATACACAGAGTGACAAGCAATTAACCCAAAATTAATCATACCCATCCTATCAACTTGGCACAAAAACGTAGTTGATTTAAGTCACATAAAATATTTTTAGATCACTTTCCTGGAGTATTGTCTTTTGTCAAGGCCAGTCAGGAGGTGATGTAATGAGCTAGATACTAGATAACTGCTTTGTTTCTCACTCAACAATGGCTGACTTTGAAAACATTTACAACTTAAACAAGCAGGATGATGTGTTTAAGGACACATTCCCTTAAAGATCAATTGGGCTACTATAGTCTAGTGATTCAAATAATTATGATTATATTTATAGGTGAAGTTGTTTTGAAGTGGTTTACGGGTTAGAGTGTCTGCCCAGGATCAAATCCTCACCAGGGAACCAGATTAACTGGTGGTACTTGAAGACATAATTTACACACCTGCCTGGTAATTACACTCATAGATAAGTCCAGGATTGATAATCTATCATCACATGGATACGGTTTCAAATAAGCTTCTGTTCTGTTCTGGCAAATACTTAACCAAACTAGTATACAATTTTTCTCATCTTTTGTACGGTTGACAAAAAGAAAAGATGCTTTCCTCATTGAAATTATTTAGATATCCAGCGTAATTCTTTCAGGGTGACAATGCAACGTTTTGTTCTTATGTCTCCATACATTCAATTTTCCTACAGTAACTTAACACTTTTCTCCCTTGATAGAGAGCTATAATGTTGATCAAATCAGCTGTCTGTTTTATCCAACTCTAGAATATTAGTGATAACAGTTCTTGCAAGTGATGATACATCTAGATTTACTTTGCTCCTCACTTACCTGTCTCCCCACAACCTTAGCACCCTCTTTCTACCGTGCCTAGAATACCTAAAAGTGATATCAGTTGGAACCAATTAATCAAGTCTTTTTTATGAACTATTTAAACCAACTGTTCTCATCTGTCTTGTCGTTAGGTGCAATCACAGTACAAAGAACTTTCGTCTCTTTTTCGATGGCAAACACTATGTGGCGGACAAAAGGTTTGACACGCTGCATGACCTGGTGGAAGATGGCCTCATCACTATGTATGTGGAGGCCAATGCTGCAGACTATATCAATGCAATGGTGGCTGAGCCCATCTATGACAAACACAGCAAGTTCTCCACCGTCATAGAAAACGAAAGAAACATGTCCATGGAACGACATGATCATCATGGCTTCGATGAAGTGAGATATTTTTCACCGCATATATTTCATAAAGAACAAAATAAACCTCGGGTGTATGTTTGTGATATTTTAGGATAGTCCTGAGGAGTATAGTAAGCAACATTGAGAAGGTTTTTGTATCAAACCTTCGGCTGGCTAAATATATGTGTAGTGATCTTCCAGTAGCAACAACCAAGGGTCACTCTTCCAGATTTGGTAAACAAAGAAGCCACTGTTCCAATTTTCAACAGTGATCAGATCTTGATTGTGGGTTGCATTAATTTTGCAAATGTACAGTGGTATTATCAATGTAGCATGTTAGGATAGGCTGTGTCTACTTGAGTATGCTTTAGTTCCAAGTGTTACAGCCTATTAGTTAGGCCTAGGCTAAATGTTTGTGTGTGTATGTAACTAAAGAAACATTGAAAGTCAAGTATTGCCTATCTCTCTTAGGATGGTGTTATACCCAGACTGACCCGAGGCCAGATTCAGATTTTTGCTTTCTTCATCTGCTAGTTTCATCTCTGGGTGTAACAAAACCGAATTGAGAGCCATGAACATTACCTGGATTTCCAGTCAACATGCAAAGTACAGCTAAAAGTCTTCACAGCAACATACATGTGTCTTGTTTAGCATGTACTAACATAATTTGTTCTTCAGGCTGAATCCTATAAAGGTATCAGCAACAGAACTTGGGAAGGCTTGTTGTTTGTGATAAATTGTGTTGGTTGGTAAACTATGTGTACTGTAGTCTGCTACTCTGTTAAGCCCCAAAGCTTCCTCCAATACTTCCTTTGTAGCTATGTTTTGTTATTTTTTAATCATTCAGGTATTACTAGTCAAGTATATTTTGATTGTAACCTTGTGATATAACAAACAAATGAAAGGAGATGACATGAAATGCTATGTATTTATCAATTGGTTATGTTTTTTAATGGCATTTTTACATACTGTTCCTTTATTTATATACAGCCTGACGCTGGACATGATCGTCACCCACTTGTTATCACAGAGACTGCAAATGTGGAGGCATCAACATACGAGAAAGCTCACAATTTCAAGGTAGAGAATCGGAGACAGGGACTCCTTTACTGTTTAACACCTTTAACAAGTCTGTTACATTTGCAAAACAAGAATCAGCCTACCACACTCTCATCGAAGATTAACCTAGCCTAGCCTTATTAGCATAAGAATCAGGGCTGAAGTAGATGGGGCATTAACCTTTTAGTCAAATGAGAAACTCCATAGAGTTTCTGCAGAAAAATACAGCACTTGGTTGTTTAATTGAGTGAATACACCCGTGAGAGTTCCTTGTGAATGTAACCAACTGTATTAAGTTTTGCTTGAAAGATGTCAAAAGTAATCAGGATTTCAGGTTTCGATGAGTCGTGTCATAGTCCCTGCAAGTTTCCTCTATTTTTGGTTTTGTAGTTTGATGATGATAAGTTAGTCAGCTCCCCCATGGCAACACTGCCAATGTTAGACAACATTTACATGCAGACTTTCAATACTTCAGATGCTTGCAAATGCCACATATATGTATATCAAAGAAAAGCAACAGAGTAATGAATAAAAAAAGTTAAATATTCAAGTATGGAGGGTTCTGAGATACCTTACTGAGAGGTTGTGAAACATTCAGGAACATCCATAGTTATAAAGAAACATTCAAATCATGTTATCTCCTAAGCAGAATAAGTTTTTTTTTGCTTAATGTTAACAGTTTTGACCCTGAAACCAATGTCATCATTAGGTTCTGTAACCAACTTCAATATTATAAATTCAGCATTTGCAAAACCCATCTCCGTTATAGAAAATAAACATTGTAATAAATCAGGAAAACCTAAGCAACTTGAGATCAGAATATTAGTAGTGTCAAATCACAAGTTGTGATATTGACCTTGCAAATATGTCATGGATATTAAGTGATAATTGAACATAGTGGAATGGAGAGCTCAGGATCAACAGATTTTTCACTTTATTAACTCACAGCTTTGGTCAGCAAGAAGAGGCCCTCTGGAACGGATGCAGAATCGATTTCATAATGTAGCCAGGGTCCTTGCCATAGGTACAATGCCTCTGGCCACAATGATGCCAAGTGTAAGTAAACTGAATGGTTAATGTGTAAATAAGGGGTAACAGCATAAGTCAATGGAGATCCTAAGTGGTTCAATAGACTGCACTGTAATATCGGTCCTGATGTGTGTGCTATTAACAGATCTCTGAATCAAAGTGATGTAACAGGCCTGGTTAAAGCGCTCTTAAACATGTGTAGCACATCGAATGAACTTACACACTAGATGGTGGACACTAGGTTCCACTTCGCCAAACGAAAAAGAAAGTGTTAATGTTGACAATAAAATTTTTTAATTTGATTGGTCTTTTTAAAAGGCACAAAATCTGTTGCAACATGTACCCCATCATAATTTTGTAAAAGTAAGGAAACTGTCAAAACTGAGGTAAAGGATCAAGAGCCGGATCGATATGTGCAAGTCTATATTAGAATGCAGAATGTTAATTAATTTATCATATTGCTCAATACATTGCTATGTGATTCATTGTGTAGCAGTCCTCAAAGTCTTTTCTTTTCCATTTAAACCCCTTCTCTCTCTGTCTCCTTTTCATCTCATGTTACCCTGGCCTGTTGGAGAGGGGGTTTTTTTGGTGTACCCTGGCCCTGTCCTGTTGGAGAGGATTTCCTTGTGTACCCTGGCCCTGCCCTGTTGGAGAGGGTTTTGTTTTGTGTACCCTGGCCTGGTTGAGATTATCTTTCCATCTTACTTTACAGGCCATTTCATTTTACTGGCTCGTCTCCAGTCTCTTCAACCTCGGACAGTTTGCCCTTCTCAGGAATCTTTGGATCCGAAGAAGTCTGGGAATTCCGCAGTCACCTAGCGAGATGAAACATCCACTGAAGGAGATTAAAACAGCTCTTAGGATAAAATATGAAGGGAAGAAGGTATTTTAGCATCACTGGGTATCTACTTAATCTTAGAGATGATCTTTAAAGAAATGCTGTTACCTGAGCACTGCCAAACTCATGTGCGATAGGGCGAATCGTTCAAAGGCAAGTGATGGATTGTTAAGTTTTCAATGATAATGGTTAGTAATTAATTATTATTCTGATCATTAGCAATGACAGCAGACCGGTGAATCAGTTTATCTTTGATGATAAGATAAGAGTAAGATTCAGATGTGTGGTCGGGTCTAGGCACAATGAAGTCATTAGAAGGTGTCTTGTATACTTGCTGTCTGTAATGGCTGATAGAGAGGTAAGAAATTACATGTATTGGCTTTGATTTTATGCCACTTGTTAAAGCAGCGTTTTGCAGTTTTGATTAAATTTTGCCATTCTCTGATACTAACATCTTGTAACAGTTGATGAGAGGTGATCTGTTTGGTTTGACATCATTGATTTCAAATACTGGAGTTTGCTTTCTAGGTGTGATTGATACATTCAATACATGTATAACAATTAAATGAATCCATGTAGTACAATCACTGAGGTGACTTTAAAGTTGATTCATTGCAGATTTCTGATATTAAAAGTGAAGTATAGCCAAAAAGTTTAAAAGAGGAAAAGAATTGAAAAATCATTGATATTTGTGGAAGTAACAAGTGGAAAAACTTGAGCATAAATTACTTCAAAATGTTACAAAAATATGAGACCATGTGTGTGACAATGCATCCTTATTCATATATAAAAAAATCTTACAGGGGAAGGGGATGCCTGCTCCCCCCATCTGCCCCTGCCCCAGACATCTTCTCCAGGGCACAGTATCTACCACTGGAAGGTCACCAACATTATGAGGGTAAAATAAAAAGGGGGTGGAGGGGGGAGAGAAAGGTAGTGATTCTTTAACAGTACAAAATGGTAATGGTATTGTTTTTTCTCTTGCAATGTAATTTCTACTCAATATTGTTATTTTTTAAAGACAGCTGTACAACGTTAATTTCTCTGGTATAATCTTGCTTACAAATTCATGTTTTGGAATGAATGCAGAAATACTGAAACAATAAAATATTAGTATGAAATATCTTATAATATGTTTTATCTTATTAACTTTCTTTTATCTGTTTGCAGTATTACATAAAAAATAAATAGTTCTCTAGATGGATTCTACCATTTCTTTAAAGACCTAATATTATGTCATCTTTATTATTTATATCTTATCTTTATAGGCTATTTATCAGATCACAATATAATAGAAGGGTTTATTGTATGATAAACAAAATACCTCTCAACATGTAATCTGTATGGTAGTAATATTTACAACTGAACGACAGGGTCATGTCTAGGATCGATAAAGACCCAATAGGATGCATGGATAATATTTACAACTGAACGACAGGGTCATGTCTAGGATGGATAAAGACCCAATAGGATGCATGGATAATATTTACAACTGAATGACAGGGCCATGTCTAGGATCGATAAAGACCCAATAGGATGCATGGATAATATTTTGTGAACATAAAAACTTTGCATAAAATACAGTAAACATAAAAACACTTGAATATTTGGTTGGCATATGTACTATGTAGCAATGCACACTTAAATTTAAATCGATGCATAAACTTAAAACTGATTAGCAGATCTTGCCTCTTTCCTTTGTAAACATTTCACTTTTCACATCATCGTCAGTAGAGATGGCAGACAACTCACTCATAGTGAATAGTAAGGTTTAGTCAACTAATGTATTAATTGCATCATAATGTTATGTCACACTTACTCTTTGCTGTAAGTAATATTTCATCTTGTTTTGTTTATATGAAAAGTATATAATGCTAAAATGTGACCAACTTTTGACGTTATAAGCCAGCAGCAAATACCAATTTTTGAGAATAAAGTTAGAGTAGAACCTAATCACAGAAAGAGCTTATAGGCCTGAAGAGGATGCTTTCACAAATCCCAGATTCTACAACAAAAAAACATATATTAAATTTTTTGCTCCATAGCCAAATTCTGGGGAACAACTGATTCATACAATAGTTGCTATCAAAGAAAAACTTCAAAAAGGCCAAATTTATTGTTAGTTCCTTAAAATTCATGAAAACATCAAAATTGTAATTGCATTGAATTTAATAGAACACAATATACAATGTCTATCTTCATGTTTCTACTTACATTTGGGATTTAACAGAAGCTGTAAGTATTCTAAAAGTGACAGTCATTAAAATAGATAAATGTATAAAAAGTATGATATTCTCTCATCCAGATCAAACAACATTGTTCAAAGATATCTTTCAAAATGAAACCATAAATACCAATATTTTTGTTCATTTCTGAAACAAACTGTTATAAACATTGCTATAAGCATTGAATGCACCTGACATATATAATCAGTTTTGTTCCACAGTTTACAGTCTGTTATATATTTATTCAAAAACACATATCAAATGACTAAAGCCATTGCAGTGTTGTTAATTCAAATTTGACCATTTATGCCAATAAATTGATTAAAAAGGTTCCCAAGGGACAACGTACTGAATATTACTGAGTGTGACC
>JAAAKB020197981.1:0-11750 GCA_010014835.2 Apostichopus leukothele | reverse complement strand
CTTATATATTATAGTAAATCTGTACCTGGTAGTGAATAAGTATATTTGCATTAATGGAGGGCATGGTTGGGGTTATATCGTTATGTTTGCTCTCCGATCCCAGAAACGCATCATCGCCCATGGCCGCTACCACGTGGCCTAATGAAAAAAATCATAATATGGTAATATGAGCATTTTGCCTGTCCAGTTTCCTAGTGTGAATATAAACGATATATACAGTGCATAAGAAACGAATTTATTGTTTGTTAGTTTGATAATGTTGGAATCACTACACGAATTTGCCTTTGTTTCTAAGTTCTTACATATTCAGCTTACAACAATAAGCGGAAATTACTGCAACGGTCATTAATAACCAGAGAATAGCAGCTCCTAAAAGAGAGGAAATTCCAAAGTTTGTTTCATGGAAACATGAAATATAAATAATTAATCGACAGATACAGATGTGAGGTCATGAAATGAAAACAACTGTACTGTGAGGTCATGATATTCTTACTGACTTGTGAGTTATCAGTTTACACGCTCCTTCATATAGCCGCAATTGAAGCAATGTAACTGTTGTTTACTCAAATAGATGAGTAATTGTTATAACATTTGTTTCGTGAGATGTTAAGGTGTTTACATGGCATTATTCAAAAATATTTAAATTCATACCTATCACAGGATACCGAAGACGACTATGACCTCGTTGAAGAGGACGAGGTACAATATTATACTCTCGACGTGGAGAGTGACGGTAATGATTACAGCGGTTACTGAAAATATTTTCCAAGTAGTGGTAGCATCGCTAGAAAAGACAAAAGCGTTTTTCTGTAAAAAGCATTGTTTAAGACTGTTTTGGTTGAATCATCCGTTTGTCGTTTAAATAAGAAACAACCGAGTCTTGAAAATGTCACATGTATCATTTACAATTTATTTCCTTCAACAACTACTTTAATTTTTGTGTAAATATTGTATTGTTTGTTAAAAACGATATAGAACAAATAGAGGACCGTTAATGGATTTTTATTTAATCCATAATAATGTTTAAAAAAGAGAGAATATTTTGTTTACAATAATGAGTAGAAAAAGTAACTTTCATATTACTTGTTTTGTGTTTTATCTTTGAAGGCGAATATTAATCTCGTGCAAAGTTTGTAACCCAAACATATTTTCTGATCATCTTCACATCGTACTCGAGAGATTTAACGTATTTAACGGTTGTGTGAGTATACTGCGTAATCTATGAACTAAGGCAATGTTACTACCCACGCCGCGACGACACTTTAAAACACTTTAAAAATCTTACCCAACGTTTGATGTTTCTAAAATATTGTTTGTTGTCACGCTATTCATTTTTCATAACAAATCATTTTAGAATATTTTAGTAATGTTACATCCGCATGGACCCTGATGTTAAGAGGATGCGAAAGTGGAAGTGTTTCACCAGTATTTTATCTTTGCTGACAATATCTTTCTTAACCTACGGCTGACGAATATTGTAACTGACAATAAGTACTTTACGGATGTGGCTGATCTGTCTATAGTTCCTGTTTTCTGTTTCATCGAACGTCTAAATTTAAAAGGTTACATTTCCACAATGAGGAAATCATTTTTCAGTGTCTGTTATAAATCAACTCGTCACTTCTTCATTGAAACAATATGTATCGATGAGTTTATTGGATTATCTGTGTAATGTGATTCATTTTGTTCAACAAAATTAAATTGTACATCAAGCTAAACATATTAGCAAATACATTTATAATATCAGTTGGCTGTTTTGGTGTGTTGTTAAATGTAAATTTTAATTAGAGGGCGACCCGCCCACTAGCAGAACCCAAAACGTCACAGCCAAAACAGCGGTACAAGCTAAACCCAATCCCCACAGAAACTAAAATCCTAGCAACAATAATTTCCCATTTCCAACTCAACACCTACATAAACTTCAAGATGTAAAGGGGTAACTAGCGCGTAGGCTCATCGGCTCACTAAATAACACGTCTCGACAAAACGGTTCAAATACGCCTCAATTTGAAGCCGCAAGTCATTTTTCACCACCGAAAGAACCTGCTACCTCGGATGTACCATATCCCGCAAAAACAACATCACATCTTTTATGCTTTACACCTGTAATTGTTTGATAAAATCCTGAAGCCCATCCCTACCTCCTTCCCCATAACCCGAAAAAAAACAAAAGCGCAGTTCCAAAACGCATGTACAAAGCTTTTCAAGGCTGGTGACGGCCGTCACCATTGCAGTTTCCTTAACACTAAATGTGAGTCAAGGGTGATTATCTCGGACGAAAAATGATGGGAAGATTTAAACGCAAAGAGGCGGAGGATTTAAATACTATGTTCACTTAACACATTTTGTAGCTCAAAATCTAAACAGTTATGATATCGAACTTGCTCGTACCTTGATGAACCAAACCATCAGCAGCATCAGATGGATAATAAAATATCCTCGTTATTGTGTACTATATAGTTTGGAGTCGCAAATTCTGAAACCATTATCGGGCATAAATGGCTGATCGTCTTAATGTAGATATTTACAATACGATGGCATTCAGTAGCTGGGATGCGTGAGTTGAACATTCCTCACATTTAACCACACATAAAAACATTTCAATAGTTATATGCACAACACTACGTGTAGATCTAACTATGGACCTCATTTATAGCGTGAAAATGCCCTATCATGCCTATATCCACAACTGATATTCAATTTTATTCAGAGCCCTCTCAACTGGAATCGCGTTCAACGACTCGATGCACGTTGGGTTCTCTCCTTTCAAAACCGCGGATCCTCTCTGGCATCAATCGTGCCCTTGAACAACTATTGAACTGTACTTAATCAGAATATCTAATGAGGTTTACACGGGACAGGGTAGCAGGATAATCGCGTATATTTAAGAACAAAGAAGGTTAAAATCGTTTTCAAGAATCCGGTTTAAAGTTCTTCGTGCGTAAGGGCAGACGTATAGAGTAACATATTCTGCATTGCATTAAAATGAAATATCTAGCAAAACACATTATAAAAGATATCAAACTTTAGCAACGTTTTATATGATGTTGTCGACGTTTCGTGCTGTACCATAACGTTGGTGCAAAATATTCTTAAATGGTGAAATAACTTGAACCATGTTGGCAGATTCTAACTATTACCCGTGTTAAGTCAATTTGCGTCAGTCATTATTAAAAACAAAACTGAGGATTAAGTTTTAGTGCGTATATTTTGTACGTGCCTGGTTTATTATTGACTAACTTGTGACTTTAACATCCTGTTCGATAGAGATACCCACGAGTAACCTTACTAACGCTCCTTTATGATGATTTGTTGAGGTACTTTATATTTCTTCCTTTTAGAATTTGAGAAATTTTCATGAATCCAGTTTGAAGCTTGTGTTAACGTAAACGTAACCAAAAGATGAACATATTCTGTATTGGAATAACTTATCTAGAAAAATAATGAAGACAAGGAATAACATTTAACTTAAGTTTCTATTTTATTGTTTTGCAACACTTCAACAACTTCTTCGATTCTGGAGCTTTTAATCTTTAATCTATTGGCGTTAATTTAAGTATAATAGCAAATGGCGTTAATTTAAGTATAATAGCAAATGCGTGGTACGTTAGATCATCCTTACTGTATTTTGATCTGGTCTGTTTCATTTTTGAACAGACCAGATCATTTTGATCTGGTCTGTTCACATATATTGTGACTTTTAAAGCTTGGTAGATATACCCATGACCAACGCTCTTACTCCTGATTCTCGCTTTAAAATATGCTTGATACTTAAAATTTAAAGTTTGGACCTTTCCCCTACTGTATCTGGTTTGCTATTGTGTGATTAAGCTAGCGCTAATATTATAACCAGAGACAATAAAGAAAACGAAAACAAAACCGCTCAAGTGCAAAAAGTTGACAGCTGCTTTGAAATGATTGAACAGCTGCTAGGGTTGTTCGCTTTACCTTTACAAAGTTGCACATAGATTATAAACGTGTCTCAGCGTCGAAGACAAAGGAAATACATGTGTGACGTGTCCGGTACGATTATAATCGTGATGATTAAGTTGTTGCATATGAGAACAAAGAAACTACCATTATATTTAATGTCAGTACGAGGTGTAATCATTCCTGCTATTGGACCATTTAGCTTACCTCGTGTGAAGTACCTGTTCTCTTTAGTTGTGCAGCACACAGTTAGTCGCTCACAAACCTTTGATGAACACCGTCTGCGGCATCTGTTCCCTTTGAAGGGACTCCTGATACATCATCTAACTAACACCGCCATAACAAACTGTTGGAGCATATGGTTGATACAAAGAGGTCAGAAATAGCATGCAGTAATAATTGTACATGCAGACAAAGGTTAAAGAACTGGTGTCATACACAACGGTTTAAACAAATTTCTTTTTTCCTGTATTCGACTGTTAGTTTGCGACTAGCGATTGATGTTGGTATAACGTTTGTTGTAGTGTTACGTCCACAACATCATGTTTACAGAATTGGCAGTTAGTGTTAATTAACAATGTATGTTATTAAAAAACATCTGTCACCTGAACCATGAAACACTGCTATATGATAGTGGTGTGATCACGGGGGGACCATTTGCCCAAAAGATGTGACCATATGGAAGGGCGTACTGGTAAGACTTCCCTTACCTTTGAAATTCGAGTTCGATCTTAGGAATGATAACATTTATATATATCAGAACATCGTCTTGGACAGAGAAGGGAAGCATGGACTGCGAATTGTGTCAAATCTCCACAACAATAATGTCAGATATCTCGGATAAGCTTAGCAAGTTAATCTTATTACCTCAGGCTGCTTTTCTCTACGGAATTACTGACTATCATCTAACTGATTGCAGTTTATTTGGAGGGGAGGGGAAGGTGTCGGGTGCCCAAAACAATATCAGCATATTTCACGGAAATATATTGTCGCCCCTTCGCCCCCGCCTCCTAAGCCTACGGACGTGAAAAACAATTCAGTTCAGTATATTACCTTATCAAATTTCCTTTCAAACAGTTGAGTAAAAAGTAAATAAATCTTGCCTGGATTTCGGCTTTGTTTTTTGCATGTGGTTACTAATATGTTTTTGCCTAATCAGACTTTGATGGCATATATTCCCTTTGCTTTTGTTCTATTTATTGCATGAAATTGCTTAATTATTGGAAAAGACGTAAACTCGTGTAATATTACTACATGACAATTGTCGTTAAGTGGCTATATTTGTCATTCTCTCGAGAACAGACTATGGTCACATATAGAAGGGACAGATGGACATACAGCTTAATTGTACAATACAATAATGAAAAATAGCAAAATTAGACAGAAAATAGAGAGAGGGGTAAGATGAAAGAGATAGGCTGGTAGATGATTAAACGACGGTCAAAACTGAGACTAACAATAATGGAGCTCAGCATACGACAACTGAATGTGATGAACTTACACTCCAGTGTTTGTGTGGGTGTGTGTGTGTGTGTGTGTTGAAATGCTCTTTAGTAAAGTACAAGAAATACATGAAATTTGACAGCTTCCGTGAACTAACCCTACCCTTTTCCCTTAAATTAAACTGAGGGCGCCTTCCTCATTTCAGCTGGCTTTTACTCCAGTTAATAACAGTGTCCCAACCGCTCCAAGGTCATACCTTCGGAATTGTAGGTGGTAGTGTGGGGGGGGGGGCTCCCCTGTGCAAATCCAAAATTAATACCAAGTCGGTCAAAACTCGGAGCCGAAATTAGCGAGGATTCACACCTATGAACGTAAAAATTATAGACAAGAAATGAATACAAAAGTCGTTCTCTCTGTTTCCTCTTACGTTTGCACTTCCCAAGTTAGGGTCAGCTTCAAACGGATCAAAGAAACAGCGGATTGTATGCGTGATGAGTTGGTATCAAATGGTATGAGAGGTACGTGTAGGAACGTGGGTCAGAGGTATAAGGGGTAACCCTCAATAATTTGTAAATAATAACAAAAAATTTAAACCTTTGTGCTTCAAAATCACTACGAGAGAAACGGAGTATCTCAAAATGCTACAGTATCTGGGAGTGTTGCCCCTTCAACCCCAGCGGCGACTTTGAAATACATTCCAGAGAAATTCTGACAAGTATTTTTGTGCTGTAGAATCGCTACAACAAAACAGGAATATCTGGAAAGGCTGCAATTGAAACCCACCCTGGACATTTCACCAAGGTTTAAAATCCATTTTTACAGAAACATTAATTGCTCTTTCTAACATGTGTTTTGGGGCTTCAAAATTGCTACGACAGAACAAAAAAATATGTTCACACGCTTCAGCATCCGCCCGAAGTTTCGCTCATGCCCCGGCCTCCTCCTCCCCACTAGTCTAGGGCTAAGGGGATCTTTCTGACACGTCTTTCCTTAAACAAAAACCTGAGAATAAGAACCGTGTTTGCAAATGATGATGCTTCCTAGGGTTTCGCAGAACCCCCTCTCTCTCCCCGTATACACTCCCAGCCGAACAGTGCACACAATCAGGAATTCCCTCTTAGACCTTCTAGTATTGTAACCGTAGTTATAAACCAGTTGCTCCTGGTGTTGCTTTTTTTGTCGAAACCGTCCTCGGACAGTCACCGTCGTCGGTTTCAGAAAAGCTAGAGGAGACAAAGGTCATGCTGCGTTCTTTATTTATTGATATAGTTCAATATGAGCCCTTCACCGTATGAAATGCAACTTTTACTAAATGTGTGCTACCAATATGCTAAAACTTGCTTAGCCTGTTATCTGTTGCGCTTTCACTTCTAGAACTAAAATAACCCTGTTATTTGAGTTTATAAGTGAACCCACTTCAGGCTCACTTTGTCACTCTTATTTCTCAAAATCCATCGTGTCATTTACCTAACCATCGACCACTGGCGTTGCGGCAGGGATACGAAACTCACTGTTAAATATTAATTCGTCTTTAGGTGAGAAAGAAAAAAATGAACATTGAACTTCACTGAAATATCATTTATGAAGTAAACAATTAAGTTGTCGGGATGGTTTTGTACGCTGATAAAGCCAGTGTTCATTACTGGGTACATACAACGCAAGGTAAGTCTTGGCCATCAGCGTAAGGGGGACACGGGAGACCACCGCCGCTTGCACTACATTTAACGTGTGCTGGAACAATTGTCGACTCATCATTGTTCGCTCCACTACGATGAATTCCCTCTGCGTGGTCATCGACGCAAATGAATTCAGATTTGTGAGCAGTATAGAGAGATGACATCATGAATCCCCGATACTCAAGAGTCCACCCTACAAATCAATACGAAAATAACATGTAAGAAAATGCACGTCTAGTGAACATTTGTCGTCATATCTTGACCTCTGATATTTGGTTCTGAAGGTGTTCAAGGCACAAGTCGTTATCGCGATGCATGTTATCACGGTATAAAATTGGAGAATATTGGTCGAGTGGTGAAGAATTTTCACAGTTATAAGCGTTCCATAATACACTTGACCTTAGTTACCACAGTCAGTTTTCTTAAGACAATTCAAGTTAGGCCTACAGCCAAATCACGTTTTACTTTTAATTACTACCTTTGTGCATTGATGTTACGTTCTAATGGTCTGCAATACACACGTTACCTATACAGATGACACCTTCCCACTAAGAGAATATTATAAACATTTGACTATTAAACCCGTGATCGTTGATCTCAGTTCAAATGCTTGTCCTTGGAGTTACAGTTTATACCTAATTAGACCTATAATAAAAGTCGAAAATGCCTCACTCAGAATTCCCAATTTGAAGTATAAACTTCGACCCTCTTATTTTTCAGGCGAAGGGACCCCAGATACAGACCAACCACCGCATAGCCACATTCTTCACTCGAAAAAATATTTTTGATCCGCGCGTGTTTCCTAATGCATTATTTTGGATATCCAACTATAGAGATGAATAACAAATTTTGTCTTTAATTTGCATACGAGACGAACGTCGCCAAACAAAAAATGAAGAAGAAGAAGAAGACAACTTTACTATGAGAGGCTCTGCAGACCTATGTCACTATTTAATGTTAGAATAAAAAGTAAAGTCAGGTTCTTAATAACATCTTTATATATCATAAATCCTTAGCGTCAACAATCTGTTAGAGGCTACGCAGAGTGTCTACTTCGAATGAATGCTTAATAAATCATTGCGCATGCGTGTTGCTAACCATCATCATATATTTTCTACAAATTGGAGATCTTAAAAATAATAATGGATTAAACTCTATTTGTCGTCTGACTCTCTCTCTCAATTAGAACGAAATTATACAATTTATACATAAATCATTTCTAGCCTGGTAAGACCATTGAAAGTAGCGATTCATGGGAGTCCTTTATTCAACACATGGCATACTGATTTACCCACAAATAAACTGCTTGAGTGGGGGAAACATCGTATAACTGTATATATGTATTTGGATTGACTACGAACAGATGGTAACTCGCTGAGTATGTATGTAGAACAATGACCTCATTTTCCTTTTGAAAAGAGAATGTCATACGTGCCTGTAGCCATTACTTAAAGTTTGCCCTACTCGTTCGTTCAATTGCTGTAAATATATAAAGCTGAGATGAGAGTGCAGCATTATTCTCGTAATGAGACCACTTTAATTTGGACACAAATTGCTGTAATTTGTCGGAATGGGGTCGCCTTTGTTAGTTTATGCAAAACTTCAACTCACCAACTAGTTTGTTCTCACACTGTATATACGCGTGTTGAGCCTTGTGTATAGTATTATGTGTTGCGCCTTGTACACAAAACGACTTGCCGGTATGAATTATGCGGTGTCTGATTTAACCCCCTGCACCCCTCTCACATGCGACGTCACTAATGTTTGAAGTATAGGGAGTGCCAACAGTGGATAGATGGGTAAAACTAAATTAAGCTGAATTTAAATATTTATCCTCAAAATTGCTTTCTCGTCAACAGGTGGTAGTATATTTTGATCAGTTTTGTCACTGGACTATACAAATTAAGTCGAATGTTAATGAAGTCTTCATCAAGAAGCCAAAATCAAAGGCAATCAAGATGAGGAGTTACACTACTCCTCTATATGTTGTGTATCATTATACGGGGGCGGGTATTGGGGGGGGGGGGATGTTACAAATAATTCACACAAAAAGTACATTTATGGCCTCAGTTTTGCAACAAATCCAAAATGTTATTTTTTTAGCTGTATAATGAGAGACACGAATCCCATCCAGTGGTAACAATATAAACTAAATAAAGACAAGTGTCGCTTTCAGTACAAACACGTCAATTCTCGGATGATTGAGCGCTATTCATGAATGTTTAATGAATTGCATTCCGTGTGTTGCGTGTTTAACGTAAAGTCTATATCTGCTGGCCAAGTTAATAGAGAGCGTAAAATTAATACTGTCACTGGGACTGTTAATGTGATTGTCACTGTCACTATAATTGCATTACGGTATACATGTGTAACAACCAGCATATGTATGTATTGAGTGTACTCTATAGCATGCACACTGTAGTTCGCAACACAAATGGTATAAACTGTGCCTATACAACCCTTTTCGTAGGCTACTACATCGCGTTAACAATGAGCCTATAACTACATTTTCATATATAAAACAATAGATTGATTAATTGTTAATTAGTCTAATGACTATAACTGATCGTAATACACAGTACGACGGCACATTTGTGTAACTTTGTAATTTATAAAATGATTTACGACTTAGAGGTCATTGAGAAAGTAAAATTGTTAAATATAGTGACAATTAGTCAAGCGAAACTATAGGTGCTTTCAAGCAATTTTATGTTATCCTGACAGTCATTTTTCGATATGATTCGATATTTAAGTTCAATTTCTTCTACTTCTATAAATTATTTTTTAATAATGTGACAAAATTTAATGATAAAGTAAAGCCCCCCCCCCCCCAAAAAAAAACACGAGGTGGGGTGCAAAATTGCCTAGGCAGAAAAAAATTCTCATCATCATCATCACCACCACCACCACCATCGTCATCGTCGTCGTCATTCTTCGTCATCCTCACAGTGTTCGTCATCGTCCTTACTTCAAATGACTACTTTAAGTATTTAACAAGGATCTTGAACTTACACAAAAGCCACTCATCCGTGGTAATGTTACGGATCAAGAATTCTATTTCAACGCAGTTTGGCTTCTCTGACTGTCGTTTTCCTGGAAGAAACAAGAAGATAAAATAGTAAACATTAGTGAGAGAGATTTATAGGGAGAGAAAGAAAAAAACATTTCGCGGTCTCCACTACGCATTCGTAGAGCAAAATTGTAGTAGGTGACACTAAAAACCAACTCGGCTTTATCTCAGTGCTATTGTGAATTTGATCTTTTTTTTAAATTGTAAGATGCGGATATTAGTGATGTGAAGGTCTAGTACTCTTGATGTAAATATAGAGAAAATGAAAAACTAATCGTCAACTGATATACGAGAAGAGGTTCCCCGTTTCGGCCCTCGTGTGCGCGACGCGGTTGTGGTGCATCTTAATTGACCTGACCGCGATAGTTGACACGGTTATGCGCAGTCATGAGCAGCTATGCACGCGCAATTTAACATGCTTGATCAGCATATTAGCTTAAAGAGGCCCGAAAGGATAGGGAGAAAAAAAAAGCATCGTTTATATATGACCCCGAAACTTCGCGTGGACTGCATGCCTGGTTCACAGTTTTTATCACAATGGAACCATGTCAAAGCTTCATACTGGTAAAGGTCACAACTAGCGATCACCATGTAGCTAGGTTTTTTTTTTACAAATTGTAAAAAGAGAAAAGCAAACTAGATAAGAGAGATTAAGACCAAATTTCAAAAGATGAAGCACAGCTTCGTTATATATCCTCTACTGTATTCTGTTTCCCTCTGAGTTATTTTTTCCTCTATTTTATTTTCTAAAACAAAGATCTACTGTCAGCAAAAATAATTCAAATATCTAAATAAGAAAACTAAAAAACAATTGTTCTCGGTTGGATGAAATCATATTTCATTTTGCGAGCATTTTAATAAAACTATCAAAGTCATTGATTACGATTATAATTCAACTGTAAACTTAATTTTTTTTTCCATCTCTTTCTTAAATTTTGGAAACAAAGGGTGATTGATTGCCGTATTTTGATAGCTGATTGATCAAGCATATTACTGTTTTCCCTGCGTAGGGGAATATTTTGCATGGTTGATAACCAGGGGCCTGGAGGTGGTGATAATAAAACAATGAAAGGGAGAAAAGAAAATGATGTTACTACTTTTGACCCTAGAGAATGATTATATGTTTTAGTACTCCCGTGAAGATGCCTTCCTTACACAATAGCATCTTGTCGCAGGAGACGAGAAATGGGGACCGTTTTTTGTCAAAGCACATGCATCGACATAATTAAAAGAAAACAAAGGCAAGCAAACAAACAAACAAAAACAATTGATGTAAATTGGTTGCATACATTTCTTATATAACCATGCATATTCAGCTTGTCATTATATCTGTTCAAATTATATAGGAATAAAAATAAAACATAAATTATATCAGCTTAGCACTTTACTACAGTCTATTAAGTTTGTTTCCCCCTTTTGTTGACGAAAGTATTAAGCCTCAGCAGCAAATGGTATAGGTACTTTGTCCCGATACAAAGTTCCAAGTTAGTGGATTACATTTGTATATGAAATAATAGATGGCGTACGGTGTGCTCGTAGTGATCAGCCGTATCTTTATGCTTGATCGCTATTACGTTGCAATTTTTTATAGTGATCTTTTTATTAATATTATGGGTTTTTTTTTTAAATTT
>JAAAKB020197651.1:0-11753 GCA_010014835.2 Apostichopus leukothele | reverse complement strand
GAGGTTGGGGGGTTTACCTCCCCCCCCCCCCCATTCCATTTTCGGGTGAATGAGTTAGGGTGGGTTACATCCGCCCTCCCCCCCCCCCCCCCCAATTCCATTATCAGGTGAATGAGTTAGGGTTGGTCTGCCCCCCATTCCATTACAGATGAAGAAGTTAGGGTTGGTCTATCCCCCTTCCCCTCATTCCATTCCATTATCAGATGAATAAGTTAGGGTGGGTTGATTCCTGGTTTGAAAGAGAGGTCTCTGAATTTTTAAGAAATAAAATGTTGCACTGTGGATCCCCATCCAATTGTGCTAGTATCAGTTTACTACAGAGTCAATGAACCGCTTCAAGTACTTTACGACCATTGATCCCCGACAGATGAAAGAATCTATCGGGGCAATAGCATAGCACATGTGCAAATACTATTGAAGCTGTATGATACGCCATGTAACTAGCTTCATTATCATTCTACAGGGACTGCATGACAGATGGGGCAAAACTCACTGTGTATGCTAAATGCTTTGTTTAATTCATCAAAATGGGATATAATTAAACAGGGAGTTTGTTCTTTCAATTGGATTTTAATTAAAAAGTCCACAAGATCATGACAATAGTGGTATGAAGCATGACAGCATTTTCTATCATTATTTAGTCATTTGCCTTCATATGAAAATGAAATGTCAAATTAGAGTTGTTCAATATAGACAAACAAACTTGATGCAAACAAGTGAACTATCATCCCTTGAGGGAAACTACACGCAGAAATCTATTCATTACAGGGGCAAGGAAATGTGAGAGAGCTGGTTAATATGATATCAAATGTTTTATATCTTGATTAGTTGATAATGATGGCATTTCCTCTCGAATGTAAACAAATGACATCAACTAACAGCACTTGATGTGTAATATCAATTAATATGTTCGCCTGGTGACTGATAATGATATCTCACTTTCAGTTACAGTCACGTACAGTTTTTTAAACATTCCAAAATGTGAAAATTTTTCATGCATGCAGCAAGGCAGAAAACCGTAAAACAGACAATAATAAAGAAAAGAGGTACTATAAAGCAGCTAGATTTTCTATCATTAATTGTATGTTGGATTGTTTGAGAAACCCACTTACGTTTGGTCCAACTTAAGCATTTGTTTGTACTTCCTGATGACACATACTATTACTTTACGGCAGACCTTGACAAATCATGTATAAATTACAAAATCTCAGCCTGGTGTTTAGTCATTCTTAATATTCTCATCTCTTCCATGAAAGCTTGGCATTATGGATCGTTTTATGGCCAAAAACCCATTTTGCGCAAATTTAAGTTGATGTAAGAGGATGGGCATAAGTGTTTGTTAGTGCTCTTATGAGAAGATAGAGAATGGTCACGCAGAAATGACCTTTAATAGTGCACTTTAAATTATTGACAGCTATTGTGTCGGAAGATTAAAGTAAATTTAAAATCTTTTAAAATTTGTTGTTACTTAGCTTGGTTTGTGGATGAAATCAATTACAGTACTTAACCTTTTAGAGAATAACATGGAATCTAAATTGCTTAGGCTATTGATTGATATCTCTTAGATTGAAAAGATCAAGTGTCCAAAATTGTCCAAAAAGAATTAGTTATCATTTATAATAATTTAACACAATAAATTAATTCTGACACAAGGTGCTGCTTGGAAACAGGTTTTCATTTTCCAGTGTGATCAATGTCATGACTTTATAGAGATATGTGATACATGAACAACCAGCTGGCATCATTATTTGACAGGTTGCAATGGCAATTCACATGCATTGAAGTTAAGCTTGCCCAAATTACAAGCTGCATTTATGACATGTTTGATGTAAGGTAGCACAACTAAATAGCAGTCCTTTGATATCGCCTGTACAAGATATACAGAACATGGAAATGATAGTAGGAACATAGATATGTCAAAGAAGATCTGTGAAAGCGTCTGCCTTTAAATCAAACAATATAAATAATTCAGCTTAGATAGCTGGAAGAGCTCTACAAGTAATTTAGCTGCTAACTTATTTGCAAGATAAGATGCTTTGGTCGTCTGGTGCTTATCTAAAACAACACAAGCCAGCAAAGGCAGCCAAGGAACTAATTTGCATGCATCAGCTTTTATCACCTTTACTTGTTGTCATGGTAACCCAATTTAGATCAGACATTATCAAGTAGTATGTGTACATTAGGTAAAACAATTTCCAGAATTCATCAATCACATAATTTTTCTAGTGTATTAATAGAGAATTTATTTTCCATCAGATGAACAATTCATGTGAATAAATCTTCACAATAAATAATTTTACTTTTCATAAGGTGTAGTTATTCATATTCTGAAACAGAAGGAAAACTTGAAATTGGGAGGAGTGGTGGCTTACTGTAGAAGGGATGAGGTGTATTTGCATGTTTAGTAATGTCATCTAATACATATTAGATCATTTCGCAGTTGTGAACAACCTCAAGAAAAATGAAAAAAACTTCAAGGTTATTAAAACATGCTGAGGTTTCAACAGGTGACTGTGAATTTAGCTCCTAAGTTGTTTGTCAGGCGTAAAAAATTTGCAATTATTGGTCAATTATTGGTTGTTTACTTGTTTGTAACTAAATTTACGGGTCAGGCTTGTCATCACCTTGGCCTTGAAAGCAAACCATAATTTATAGCTTGGGTCTTTATACATTGTTGGTGATTGCATTTGAATGCAATTAGGGAATTTCGCTTGACTCCACTATCACAAGGATACAGCAAGATCAATAGTTTTTTAAATTTTATTCTTGGTTGATGAATTAAAAAGAAAAAATTCTGGTAAATATAGCTAATAGTTGGCAACTTCACAGGTGAAAGGGACATACAAATTTAGTTAGTATGTACCACATTCACACCAAAGTGTTGTACAATAGAAAAGAGCTGATTATGAAGTGGAATTAGTTAGTTGATAGGTGTTATCTAGTTGTGGTTTCAGGATTTTGAGCCAGACCATTTCTAGTCAATTAAAAATTGTTTGTTCAAGTTCCAATGGGTGTTTCTTCTGTATTTGTTTTATTTTTGCCAGAATAAAGTCACAATATAGGTATTGCTTTCTGGACCAGCAATAATATCGCAAATAACAAGGTTTGAAGCAAAGAACTACAGGTACACAGAGCGTACTATCAACAATATTCTTGTATAATTATGGGCAAACAGGACACAGTCACACAGTGTGAGCTTTGAATACAATTATAATAATAAAATGATTCAGTAGTTCACATACTTTATATAAATAACAGAAAGTCTGATTTTATAGACTTTCAGTATAAGAAGGAAACATAAAAAAATAATTATCCCTAAATATCACAATATTGGTTGACAAGGTGGACAATAAAAAAAAAGATCAAGTAATTCTGTATTACATTCAATTTTGCAAATGCAGTTTGGCTCTTGTAGAGCTAAGCTCAATGATAACTTCTCTCTGGCAAGTGGTAAACTTGAAATCCTTTTAACAATATTGGTTCTTATTTATGTCGAAACTTTGTTAAATATAATTTTTTTCAATTCTGTATTTTTCTGTATGTGACAAGAAACATTCACATCAGACAGAGTGAGCTAGGGGTCATTATCCCTCAAGAGAAAATTACATCATAGCAATTTTCTTGTCCAAAAATTTCCTTGAGGCAAGATTATGACAACCCCATAATGAGACAAAAACTCCATAATTCCCTTGGTAGCAGCATGGGACAAGTGCGGTCTCTTTTGGAATATGTACATAGATATCACAGCTATTGCCAACCAGTGAAAGTAATCAAGCTAAAATGATGGGATTTAATAAATGGAATAAAATCAGCTTACTTAAGTCATTCTCAACTGAAGCTACAAACTTACAAGTAATAAAAAAGAAAAAGTTTGATAGAAAAGGGCTGACAGTTGATTATTGTCTTGATTATTTGTTTGTGTCAACTTAAGTACTTGTCAAACTGTTGGTATCTTTTTGTATTAAATATACATAATAGCACCAAATTCCACAGACAAGGGCTTTGGTTGGGTGTTGTGGACATGTGTCGTTTAAATTTCAGCCAAGTAAAGGTTAGTTTTTTGTTTCATAGTTAGAGCAATCAAGTTGGTCAAATGAACATTAAAAGAAATGGTAATAAAACTTAGGTTTTAAGCAATAGTTTCTTGATTAACTTTCTTATTTTGAACTGAAATAATTTTATGTTGTTTTCCACTGTCAATTTGCACAATTTCAAAAGTTTTAAAGATTTAATAGCATGGAAGTATAGTCAGGCTATCATCAAATATTTACTGCCTAGATTTTTCAGACAAAATTTGACTAAGGGTGTCATTTTCAATTAATGGAATGCCTTCAATGCTTTGGTGTTAGATTACTGTGTGTTTGACGTCATTGTCCATCGCCTCTCTGTCCATTATGACACAATCATCGCTTCCGGCCAATTATGTGGCATTCATGGAGACAGAGGTAAAGATAACATGCTTGGAAGAAACTTAAAGATAACATGCCACAGAAGAAACTTACCTTGGGCTAATATTTCACCTCCATGATGATATCATCTCCTGGAAGGTTGAGAGATTCATAAATGATGAAAATATGATCTGGTACTTCTAAGGTCTACAAAGTTTCCATTTGGACAACATGTATACTGAGTTAAGGTGGTTATTTTTAATGGAATTACACTTGCATTATTTCTTATGTTATTCTTTAAAAACACTTATGAAGTATCACCCTCAAGCTTTATAAGCAACACAAACATAACAAAGAAACAACATGTAGAAAGAATAATAAAAAAGTCAAGTAATGTAAATGTTTTATCATTATTACTGTACTGTATTAAAGATTGAAAGTTAAACAGAAGATAGCAACATGATATATCTGGTAAAGATAAGGGGAAGGACAACGGAAGGGAACATTCATGTAAAGAGATGTATCTGTAACA
The DNA here is from genome assembly GCA_010014835.2 of Apostichopus leukothele. Taxonomy (NCBI): domain Eukaryota; kingdom Metazoa; phylum Echinodermata; class Holothuroidea; order Aspidochirotida; family Stichopodidae; genus Apostichopus; species Apostichopus leukothele. Next base: position 6,833 of record JAAAKB020197651.1, on the reverse strand, counting down.
GTGGACTTGATTTTATCATGTTTGCATGCTTAATTTATTGTATCAAGTTATGTAGTGGATATTATCCCATGATATTGTCTCTGTATACTTAGGGATTAAAATAAAATGAGGTTGTTTTCTTTCATTTTATAAGCAATTTCATCAGTTCTATCACAAATTTTGAATCACCTCTTTGTACATACAGTAGGTAAGAGATGGTCTATGACGATTTATTCAGTTAAGCATCTGTAGAGAAAATGACATCATTATTAGCAATCTTGGTCAATCACTTTATCCACAAAATCTAGGCCAAGGAAAATGATTGAAATAAGAGAAAGAACTCAGTGATCCCATGTTGTGTTTTCTCTTGAACTCTGGACAAGATTTGCTGCTCTTATTGCTTTCATTTATCAACTAAATGTCTGGCCTTGTCAGCTGCATGGTTGTTCATTTCAACCATGAGATGTTTTAAATATGTTGATGAGGAAGGAAGGAGGGCAGGGGATGGAGGGTGATGGGAAGGTTCTCAGTGTTCAAACAAGCAGTCTATTAAGATATTTCATCACTCTTTGCATATAGTGTGTTTTGTTATTAAGATAAGGAAAAGATCTAGTAGAAGAAGGATGGATGGTCATCTTCTTCTCTACCTGGAGAATCTGCCAATCATATAAACTCTGAAGAATTCAGAGAAAAGACAGTTAATTAACTTCAGACAGATATTTTCGATACGTTTTAGAGTAAATAATTTGAACAAATCTGATTTCGAGCAAATGTTTGAGAATTAGATTATGAAGAAAGAACTTGTATTTGACAAGAAAGTTGATGTTAGAGAATGATAGAGAATGGTCACGCAGAAGATAGAGAATGGTCATGCAGAAATGACCTTTAATAGTGCACTTTAAATTATTGACAGCTATTGTGTTACATTGTTACTGAATAAGCCGACTGCTACAGTAGCAGGGTGTGTGTAACTCAAGGAGTTTTTTAACTTGGACCCTGGGTCCCCTCAAATTTGATGAGCAGTGTTAGATCTTTGGGGAGTGTTTTGACATGCTCCTGTAATATATGGTCTGTAATGTATTCTTTGAGTTTGTGATAAATGTGTCCAGGTGTGTCAAATATACTACTGTACATGATACCATGGGCTGTGTTAATAGTTGTGCAGTAGTATTTGATTGCTCAAGCTTGAATATGAAGGGAAAAGATAAATCCAGTCAATTTAAATTTGGATCAGTGCATACATACTTAGCTTTACAGTGTCTTGAATGTTTTCCTGTGATGATTACATATTTGTGAGTTATTGAGGAGTACAGTCATTAAACATATGTTTGCTAATCTTTGTAGAAAAAGATTACACTTCTAGTTACAATTTGTGACATATTACAGATCGGATGAAAACAATAGATTGTGGGAGAGGAGGTGAGAATTAAAAATACAGGGAAGAACTTCAGAATTTCAAAATTAAAATTTGAAAGAGCTGTTCATGTAGTAAGTGGAAAGTTATTTAAATTAGAATACTGACCTTAAATTTGAGGATTGTCCTTTAATGATTGTTACTTTAATAGTTTAGTTTTAGGTGGCATGCATCCAACTTTGAATGGCAGCCTCTTGTGACATATTTCCTAAACAATGACAATAATGTTATATAGTGACAGGTGCTGCAGAGCACTTTCCATTAACCTGGAAGCTATCATCTTGCCTGTGACTATTTCCTGGTGCAGCTTTTTTTCAGTTACTCAACAAAAAGTTGATTTTCTTCCAGAACTAGTCTTATATTGAGCATCTTGAGCAGTATTGCATATCTTCTGAAATATAGGCAACCATTTGTAATATTGCTGGTGGATAGGTTCTTATTGAAGATCTTTAAACTGACAGAACTAATAATGCAAAACTTAATATAAACATCGTCAGATAATTAGCATTAACAAAATAATTATAATAATAAAAATGAACAACACATGAACTCAGAAGTGAAACTAGTGATACTCTTCTTGCTATCTCTCCTACAGCATATTTATTAACTGCTGAATTCTGTCCTCAGAAGTGTTCATGTTAGCTGATAGGTAAAGGAATGAACTGAATTGGGAAAGTAATATAAAGAAAGAAGGAAGGAAGTAATCAAATAATCAATAAAAACCCATCATAGTTTTGTGAAATGTTTATTTCAGTCACAGCCTACTATCTTTTTGCAACCAGTGAAAATGTCAGAAGCCTTACAGCTTTGATAGAAACGTACTATCTTTCTGAATATTAAATGGTGACCAAACGAGAATTGCATCTCGGAGCAAGGAAGTTAATTCTGAGCAATTTCTGCTAGGATAATCTACCTTGTGTAATAGAATTTAATACACTTGGTTTGAGGTAAAGTACGGTTCATTAGATTTACAGCGGAAATTTTTTGGATTAAGTATATGATCAGTTCCCTGCAGTAGGCTGAATAACTATCTGGACGGGAGGTCTCTCTCTCTCTCTATTTCACCTTCTTGTTAATATCAATCGTTTTGACTAAGGGGTTTTAGTGAAATGACATTTCCATTACGTAGAGAAGTCTCACATACACTTCCTGCTGATTTCATGTGGATGAAGTGTGACTGTTTATTTTTCAAATTTGCCGCAGGAAATGAAAAACTTGAAAAATATGTATGCTTATTTTATTCTTGGATCAGACTTGATCAATAATCTATTAATATTTGTCTGTGCTTGTAGTGTTTTTTTTTTATTGTCTGTATGATGTAGTGTATTTATTGAATGTGTTTGCATGCATTGATTTGAAAACAAAAAGATATGAATAGAATACAACAAAATAAAATGAGAAAAGGGAATATATGAATGGAAAGAAATTGATATTGTGAGAAGGCAAAGTCTGGGTGTATGTAGCTAAAAGATATTACATCTGATTGGGTAGAAGGGTACATTTCTGTTTTCTATTGGAGATCATGGTTGGAGCTATTCCTATTTTATGGCATTTCATGTACATCTGTTTCATAGCTGCTCAAATACTTTGTTTCATAATATTCCAGTCACTAAACCTCGGCTACAATACTTCTGTAGAAGACAGCTATCTAGACCTACAGCCTAAATCATCCATAGATGATATCACATCAATGCCTTATTTACCCACAAACAACTGAACTCAAGTTAAACATTTTCATGGAGAATTTAGGTTTATTACAGGATTCTTACATGATTTTGATGAGAACTGAAATTAGTTCAAAGTATTCTTATAGAACAAGTCAAAAGATGTCAGTGCAAAATGGTAAGAAGTTATGTAAGCTTATGATGTGAGTTCTGTATTGGTAGTTTAACTACTCAATGTATGCCTCTATGTAAGCTTTATCCACCTACCTGCTAGTAATAAGTCATCTTAGTCATTTGGTGAATGTTAAGATATAATATGTCTGTGCTCGAAGATTTAAGTTTTTGTAATCAATTTATCATTGCTTTGGCATTGGCAAGTGGGGCTATCACCAACTTGTTGTAGTACATGCCTATGTGATAGCACATTTTTGAAACATTCTATAAAGTCACTTGAAGTATATGGTACACTGAGTGGTACATTTTACCTCAGGGGGTGGCCATTAGCCGCATAGTTTGAAATGAATTATAGACGGCAGCAGAGAGGCTGGATTTCATTCAAAATATATTACTTTACAGTAAATCAGTCACTTTTGTTGATCAGAACATCAAACATTGCTGTAGAGTGTAAAATAAAAGGGGAGCAATGTAAACTTAAGGATTGCAGACCGGTTAGATTGAATGAAAAACAGGTGAATGTGAATATATCATAAATGCCAAAATAGTTCAAATACTACAAAGGTAATTGAGAAATCTCGATTTTGGCAGTATGAGAATGTTCTCAAATGTCTCAGTAAATTTTTCACTTAAAATTATTTCAACTTCACCACTGAAATGTTTTGTTTTGGGCAGTGAAATGTGAGGACACATCCTTTACCTTTTTTTAATGAAAATTGAAACAGTTAGATGAGATTTTAATGGACAATTATCTATACATGTCAAAATATAGACAGCATTTACCAAATCTATAAATGAATGAACTTGTTTTTATACTGTATTATTTAGAGGTTTATTTCATATATAACAGAATTATTTAAATGTCTTTTAGTAGCCATCGCATTATTTTGATGCTTTGCGTAAGTATATGCCAGAGATATATGATTTATTGCTACTAATGTAAACTAATGTAAAAATGCACATTGATGAACTCAGAACATGACCCAAACTGGACCAACCCCCAATCAAAAATTGATAAATCTGATAATTTCATCAGAACATGATCCAAACTGGACCAATCCCCAATTAAAAATTGATAAAGCTAATGAGAAAGGCCGATATAAAGTTATGCATAAATATAGATCAAGAAAAGAAGTAAATGTGTTAGCTTTGTTCAGATTAATACAGTCACATGTGTACTGTGAAAACGTAATACCATCTTTTAGGAAGAAAACCCAAATTACCCACAGCGCAATCAATTAGTTTGAGCAATCCCCAGTTTCTCACCCTTTGTTGATGTTTTTAAAAGGAAGCTTTTTGCAGCAGAAACATGAGAGGTTTGTCCCTCTACAGATTGCCTCCTTTGTCGCAAGTCAGTAAAAATCTGTTGTGCAATTTATCTTAGTTTTATGTTATCATCACAAATTTTGTGATAGTGTGATAGAAGAAGACAGAAATGGGCAAGGGATGTGAAGGGTAAAGGGGCCCCTCGCAAACGTAATTTCAAGACAAAGTAAATTATAGGTGGTGAGTTACAAATAAATAAAATGTCACTTTAAATCCTAGCACCTGCAAACTATGGAAGTGATGCAAATTGTCTTTCCCAAGTCGGAGTAGGTCAAAGCTTTTTACCATTCCTCAATAGATATATCTCATGACAGCTCATGACAAACTTCACACACAGTATTTCTTTAGTTCAAATCTGCTTCTCTTTCTTCATTTTATAAATCCTGTTTCACTAGAGAGGATTTCAAGCTTGATGATTTCTTCCTCTCTTTTATTTTCTTTATTTCTTTATTTGCCTCTGCCTCGTTTAGCAATCTAGTCGACCTTGAACAAGTTTACTTTTGAATACTAAAAGTATGCAACGTTAATTCAGATCCAATGGGTTAAAGGTTTTAAGCATTGATGTGTTCTAAAAGGAAAGTTCTGATTGAGCAGGTCAAGAAGAAACAAGATTTTTCCAAAGTGAAAGTATGAAAACAAATTTACACGCTTGGATTCTATAATCTACACTCACAAAATGTATGGGATGGTCACATTATATACTTGGATATTTAAATCAATTATTGCTGCAGCTTTTCCTGTATCAAGAATGAAATGGAACATTGCTTAAAGACTATCTTCTTTCATATTAGATTTATTCAATTAACAAATTTGTAGTGGAATCTTTAAAATGCAAATTGTTCTTGCCCCAAAATGTGCAATTGTTAGCAGGTAATTTTGCCTCCAGTTAATTGAGCATAATTAGTTTGATCATAATAACATTAGCCCTGATACTAGCTTATACCAGTTAGGTGTGTACTGCTGTACAGTTGTAAATTATTATACCTAAGCAAAACATTTTGACTTAAGACATTCACGAGAAATTAAAAGGGTTTAGGCACACAAAAAAAATGTGTAAGATCATTAAGAAATACTAGCTGCTCTCAGCAACTGTATTTCTATGGCACAAGAAAGTTAAACATCTGTATTAAGAGATATGTCTGCAGACATGCACTGAGATTGGTGCCTTCACATATATACCAACAGTAAACATTGGTATTGGGTTACTTTGTTATTTCAACATTATAACAACATGTTGTGTTCCAAACAATTGTAAATACAGATGATAGTAAGTTTTAATTGCCATATAGTGGATTCATAAAGTTACTTATTTCCATTCAGTTTTATACACATGTATTAAGATCTAGCTTCGATGCTCGCTATGCATACTGTACACAAGAATTCTCCATGAAGCCATTGAAGGGAAATCTTCCTTTTGACCATCCCCATGAACCTTTTCTCAAGAGGAGAGTACTCAAATAGGAAACTAAATGTCAAGAAAGAAAGACAAAATAAGATTGAAAACAGAGCAATGGTGACTGCTGCTATATTTACACATACTTATTCTTTGGTCCATCAATCAAAGTTTAATGTTACAGTGTTGATCTCCCATTGGGAATCCCATATTACTGTGGTAAAGTGTATTGTCTGTCAGTATCTATTCTGTAATATGAAAAGAAAGACATTGTGTGGTGCCACGGAGTTTAAAGGAATATATGTAGATGAACAGATGTCAGCAACTCTAAACTGTTCACCTATTTGTGCAAGAGTCTTTGTTTTGCTATAAATATTATACCATAATTATCTCTTGAAAAATTAATATCTTAAAAAAATGAAAATTGTTGTAAATGCCTAGAAGCAAGATATCTTAGGTCTGCTTCCTGAAGATAACCTGGTTAAATCACAAGAAGAAAACATATAAACAAAATATTGCATCTTAAATGATACTTGTCCAAAGATATCCTTAGTTTTAAGTGTTTTATTCAACTATAATACATAGAACAATGTGCCTACTTATTTTACAGTGCATTTGTAGGGTGGACTTTCTATTAAAGCAGCATTTTGCGTTTGGTCGCCGTTTTCTCCTTTTTTGACATGTCCATCGAGTTTTTTACATACATCAAATCACAAAACAGCAAACTAATATATTAGCCAAGCTTTTCCCTGCCAAAAACGTTAATTGGCGAGTATTCCACATACAAAATTAATCGCATTCAGTTACCCAAACCCACTCGTTTGAATTCAACCAATCAGAGCCGAGGTTTAGTTATGAGACGTTGCTAAAAATAGATTCAAGA
>JAAAKB020197540.1:0-11756 GCA_010014835.2 Apostichopus leukothele | reverse complement strand
GGGTGGGACAGTTAAATAGGTTAATTATTTCCTGTTTTCACTTGATTCATCAAATGTAGACTATTTAATGATTACTGCGTAGTTATTTCTTCCTTTAGTTTTTAGAAATATTACTTGGCGCTGTTCATGTATTTTAAAGAATGACGTAGTCAAGTTTACGATGACGTCAGGGGCAGGTACGCAAATTGGAGGTCGCGACCCTTTCTAGGGTCACCAAATAGTTTTGAAGGTCGCCAACAAATAAGAAAGACGAAATTAATTGATGATATTATTTGAAAACAAAACAACTTATCCAAGTCGTTTTACAAAAGGGGAAGCGTTTACACAGGTGACCGCACCAGGAGTAAGCTGTTATTGTTGACACAGGGACAATGAATAACATACCGCGTTTGTTTGATTTTAGTAAACATCACAAATTTACTTTTGTAGCTAAAACATACATTATCGAACTGTCGAAGGTATGGGATAAAAACAAGCTTAAATATGAGGGCTAAAACTACAACAAATAAACCTGGAAACGATGTTCGTTAATATTGCAATATACAACGACTGATATGGAATGTAGTCTTAATAATAATTTAACAGGTAAAGTGGTACAGGTGCTCTTGTGAATGTCAAAGCACGCTTCAATCTGCACAAATATAATAATTAAGCAAAAAAGAGTAATAAAAAGGAGAACAGGCTACCCCCACCCCTACCCCCCCCCCCTCCCCCAAGGAAAGGAAACACGCTAAAGCTTAGACTCGCAACATGGTTATATTAAGTGGTGAAATTAGCTTAATAATATCCTTAAACTTCTGAAAGGTTTCCACTTTCTTCATCCTTTAGAGTACCGGTATATCTAATCGGATTTATTTGTGATATCAAGGTCGATATAAGATGAAATGTAACGACAGTTGTAGTCATCATATCAAAGTGTTACACTTTTTCCCCAGAATCATACGAAGCTTGACAGACAATATACTAACAACTTCAAATATGACAGTTGTTAATTTGTGCATGTCGCAGAAATTATGTGTTTATTTGGGTGGAAGGAATCTAGTAACAATAATTCACAAACGAATCTTTTTCTTCTCTTCTGTGTTTATAATTTGCAGATACTTTTTGAACGAATCCAAGACGAAAATTAGATCACGTAACCATGAAAGCTGAAGTACAGACAGCAGTCGACTATATTCGAAGTCATTTATACAACAAACTTCCCAGGAGACGTGTGGATGTCCTCGCGGAAGAACTCGAGCAAGCTCTCTATGAGAAATTTGTGGGCCATTGGTACCCGGGGTACCCAAACAAAGGATCTGGGTACCGGTGCATCCGGATTAGCCAACAGAAAGTAGACGATGCAGTTAAATCGGCGGTGATTAGGAGCGGGTTGGAGACATACGAGGTGGTGGAGAACCTACCAGGAGACCTCTGCATCTGGATCGACCCAGGAGAGGTCTCTTATAGGATTTCAGAGAAGGGCGTGGTCACAGTCATCTATAAGAAAGAGGATGACGAGTCGATAGCTAGCAGTGATGACCTTGATAGTCCCGTCTCAGAGATTGCTCCTCAGCTGCCGCCGCCGCCGATTGTCATTCCTGACTCTCTCAGCACATCTCTGCAGTCGCTTCACTTACCAACAACTGTTGTCGCAGCGCCAACCGCGCCGCCGACTGCAGGCACAACGTCGACGCCGGCCACACCTCGACCAGGCTCACTGACGTTCACCGCAGCGTCGTTCGCTCAGACCAAATTTGGGTCGACGAAACGAAAGGACATCGGAAAGAAAATCGATTTTCAACAATTGTCGCCAAGCGAATTCGCGAACTACATGCGCCAACGATCCGTGATGAAGAGTTACCGTAACCATGCGCACGTCCATCCGCAAAGATCACCGACATTATCACCAAATGCGCGCGAATTTGTCCCGGATACTGGCTTTAACCGTATGCCTAGTCCCACACATACCAGTTGGGGTATCATGGAGCAATCTTCTCTCCCACTCGGTGGCCAGTTTTCGCTTGGAAATAGCTTGAGCGTACCCCATCTGGGAGTGGGCTATGGTGACAACGACACGTGGTTTGTACCACCAGATACCTGGAGTGTCGGGAGTTCTGGGTCAGACAGTACCTTTACACAGAACCCTTTAATAACAGCAAGCTGAGTTACGAAAATTTCGAGAAGGCACTGAAGTAAATAGTGTGATGTATAAGATGTGAGAAAAATTGATGAAAATTCCGATCAATGGTCCGAAAGATCTTAATATGTTGAAATCTTTGAGTTTATATTTGTAAAGCGTGTCGCTACGCACTACAAAATGGCGCACAAATTTGACTGTTGATTGTACAAACTGTCCGTTAGCTACATGTGATAAGCATTAACAATCTGAGACGCACTTAGCATCTTTACAAGTTGGTTAAAGGGAAACAAGTTAGGCGCTAGGCAACTGAGTTCTTATGTTGATCTAATAACACCACAGCCATGGTCTACATGGTGTCTCTTAGAGTCAAACAACTTGGAATATTACCCAAAATATTAAGGAAACTTAAGGAAACTTAGTTCTTTTCTTCACTGTAAAGAAGAATCTTGAATTTCACCTAGTGTGTGATTTAGGAATAACCTAACGAGTTGCGAACAGAAACCACAGTTCAATTTAACAGGGATTTCTTTTCCAGACTGTTTACCTCCAACGCACTGTTGATGAGTCATATATTTGTTATCGCTTAGTAGTAAGCAGATATGTTACTACCAGCGTTAAGCTACAACTGATAAGTTACAATGCAGACTAAGTATAGAGCAGTAGTCATTTTCATGGAAGCATATACATATATATGTGTGATAAATGCACTACCAGCATGGAATTTGAAAGAGTGAATCACTTCCGTCCTGAAATAACCCATACCAGCAGAACGTAGAAATGCGCTGTTTATGTGGGACCATGCGTTGCTAGGGGCTGTAAGTTTGATGTTGAACACAAGCAAAAGAAATGTATTATAACTAACAGTTATGTCACGTTACACAGTCCATATAAGGGTCACACTTAGTTGTATGTATTACATTATTCTACAGCCTAAACTCACATGTGTAAGCCAGTGAAGATTATTAGACGATCATGGGCCTAGTTTTAATTTGTATAACTATAACCAAACCGTCACTCAAAATTAGCTTCATCATTGCACGTTTTGAAATATTTTGTATCATTTGAGCATTATTATCATGCACCGTTTTTGTGTACTTATCTTCACTGTAGACTAACTGCAAATGTTTTTTTCACGTGTTTGCTTGTTGTAATCGCTGAGTTTTTGTAACCGAGAAACTTATCAGCATAGGCTTCTATTAGCAGAAAATTCTGCCACATCTCAGCTGTATGCTCATTTTTCCTTGTTTCAGTGAAACTGATCCTTGAAAGTGGAAGATAAAACATTTAATATGAAAGCATAATTTGTGTTTCTTATATAGCAATGTATTCATTGATGATGTATACTCAAATGTGTTATACACATATGTACATGGAGCAGATCTGCGAGAGTGTAGGACACTAGTAGCCTAACATGATATGGAAGTGTATTAGTAGGTGACGTTCGTATTTTATAAGCACAAAGTACTAAATGTTCATATAGTACTTTTCAATTGCATGTTTGTACAGCTAAATCTAAGCTCGACAAGATAACGGAGTTGAGAATTGAGAGGGAAAGTATGGAGCATGGTTCCAGGTTGAGCAAACCATCATTAATCTTTGTTTACAACATTTTTACATTTTTCCAAGTCGTCCACCAAAGGATTGAAAAAAATTATTATTAAAAAAAAAGACATAAAAATTTGTAGTTTGACATTTTGCATTTGACTAAAGCATATTTTTACATATGAAATTGTATTTTCTATTACAAAATTTAATTTTGTTACATATCATTATTAGAATTATAAACAAAAAACTAGCTATTGTTGTACATGAATCAATGTCTTGTCATTACGATTGACCAAACCATATATACTGGCGGAAGAAATGTCGCTTATAGAACTTTGCACACATTGTACAAATATTACGCCATGACCCCGTTCAATGGTCATGTAACCGTCGGCAGTACCAGAAGAGAGTATGGGTTATGAAAAACCATTCAATGAATGCCCGAAATAATGAAGAAGAAAATGTATTTAAATTCCCACTTTTTTTTAAAACAAAACTTAGTTTAGAACATAACAATAAAAACTCTGCTTCTGTTTTAGTCTGGAAAGTACACTATTTTTTTTTTATTACTGTTGATTTTGTCATATAATTAGCTATATTGGGAGAACAATGGCAATTGATATATATTACAACTGTTAGAATTTTAAATGTGTCAGTCACGTGACTTTTGTTTAGTAATCGCATTGTAATTATTATCATTACAATGTTCATAACAAAATTGGACCATTTTGACCTTTTGATATTGCAGATTTTAAAAGTTACATTTTTTTTTTCATTTGCTTAATTGTATACAAAGAATTAAGAACGCCTGATCAGTTCCTGCCATGCACTTTTCAGCTAAAATCTGAAAAGAAGAATAGACAACATTCATTAGAAAGAAGAAGAAGTTAAGACATTTCCATTTTATTGCTTATAAGATTAAGGCATCAAAACCGTTAGTACAAAGATGTTACCTTGGATGAGTTCGACAATAGATAACAAGAAAAAAAAAGGGCGTTGAACGCCGTGACAAGATAGAGATTCACTATAGGCTCAGAAACAAGAACACCTATACTGCTAATCCGCAATGATTATATAATATACCGTAAGAGTTAAGGGGGAATTATGAAGATGCATAAGGTTAGCCAATAAGTTTATAAATATACATGAAATAATGGGACAGATCATCACGACCTCGGCATATCCCGAGCCTGAGTGTGTACTTGTACTGCACAAGTTTGAGTCGAATTAACATTCCTGAGCGATACCATCCCTTTAAAACATGTTTAGCATGCACAAGGATCTAAATGTTGTTTATATAGGTCCAAAGAGTCCCACCATCGCAAAAAGATATATAATATCAATTTGTACTTTCCCATTTTCTATTATTATTATTATTTTCATTATTTTAGAAATCAGTACATTAATATGAATTATAATAACAAATCTCTGATTAGAAATACTTGCATATAGGTTGTTGAAGTGAATGTCTGGTACAATATAAGCTAGTAACCGAGATCTAAATGACCGTAAAACTAATTAATATGCTATGTAAACTTTATTCCTATGATAAACTTTGAATTCAGAAACATGCATTTGCCTAATATAGATCTATTTATAGCCAACGTAATTGACATCTATACGAAAGTATGCTACGGAGTGTTAATTGTTTATCTAACTATAACAGATAAATGACGATGAATATCACCTTCCTTGTGTCAAAAATCCACTGTCATCTTATAACCGAGGGGCGTACGTACTTCATATGTTGGTACGAAAACACTCTGTTTATGCATAGGGACCATCACGGCTGAGCGGCACCCTTACTGACGCTCTCCATTAGCTGTGAGAGCGAGTCTTCTGTTCCGCTGGGAAGCCCAGAATAGGCTGTTAAAACTAACAAAATGCTTTGTATTACCACAGCTGTCCGTCCCTATGGTAACCACAGAGAGCACACCTCGTACTTGACACAATTTTCAGTTATCAATCTGCCTCTCTTAATTGAAATGTAATCAATCGAAAAGACAAAAAAAGTAGAGGCCTCGGATTTTGTCACGAAATGGCTTTTGTTACAGTAATTATTCGACCAAAATAAAACAACTGTGGTAACGTTATCTAAAGGTACAGCACAAAATAATCGTTATACAATTAATCGACATAAACAAAGAGCCTGAGGCTTTGTTTCTTATCGGATGGGGAGAGGGGAAGGGGGTGGTGGGGAAATGATTTATCAAGTTAACAACACATTAGCGATAATGTGTTCTCAGTAATAAGGAGAAGTTCTGCATGCTCATGCTAATTTAATGAGTCATGAATATGTATGTTGTCATGAATATTCAGTTTCGAAAAGCTTATACAGCTGAAGTAAAACATTATTAAGTCCATTCCTGTTGAAGTGAAAAGCGAGGATAGTGGGACATGTAGAATAGGTGGTAGTGCTAATAATGTAGTAGAACCCAATAAAATTACATTTCCAGAGGGATTGATTTGTTTACCTACTAATAAACAATAGGTAAAGGTATATAGCCCGTTACTCGGCGAGTTGAATCATTTTAGACAACATACATATAACTGACTTGTAATTACATTGTGATGTACAGACCCATATATAAATAGCCTCCTTTACTTGTTTTTATTCGGGTTTTTAAGGTCTTTTTACTATTTCTTTACCGGCTTTTCAGTTTCTTAACTTTGTAATTCTTTTAGCTAAAACTTTATTACAGTGATTCTTTCATATGGTAAATGTTCATTAAGGGTGGTTTTGAATATAAAATATGAATGATGTACAATGTTTAATTATTCTATACGGTGTAAAAAAGGGGGAAAACGATTGAAATCTCTAGCTTTAAGCTGTCATTTCAACCATAAATAATACTTCGCTAATTGATATCCCACTAAGTAAAAATATAAAGTGTCTTAATTTCATTACAGTAATTCTTTGTTACCAAAAATAACCTAAACATATGTATTCCCTTAAAACGCCGCCCATGGTAGACTAACCTAGATCACAGCCTGTGAATGCTCGCACTGACTTGTGGGTAATATTGAGCATGTCAGTTTTTGATAATCTCTCATCGGATTACGATTGTAGCCTTCTGCCTCCAAACTTAATCCTTAATCCTAAAGCTGCTAACCTTATCTGAAAGTGCTTTACTCTCGGGGACTAGGGCGGTGGTGGTAGGTGGGGTGGGGGAAGTTAAAGTTTGCGTCAAAAGTGTCTGAGAGTAGCAGCAAACAAAGTATAAAATTATAACAGTGTTGACGATAAATAATTTGTAACAATGTTAACGATAAACGTTTTGATACTTTACCGGAAGGGAGTACACAGACACATTTACAACAACAAAAAAGTGGACGTATTGAAAACCCAGTGCAAGTTATACCAGCGCCATTGTATTCAATAAACTCCTCAGAATATCCAATGCTCAGTAATTGGAACGGAATCTTTCTTTTCGATATTTCGCATCAAACCTAGAGCATTAATGGTTTTACCGGCAACACAATCAATGTCCTTTAAGATACACCTACCGCATATGCTACTCAGTCTTTTATCATATTACTTGTACACATAAAGCCCTTTTTTACTGTTCACACGATGGCCCTTTCATGGATTTACACCTTGGCAAAATAACTTAAAATGATGTGAAATAACTAAACATCTAAATGTCTTGGGTTACATCTTTTAAAAAAACACAAGAATTTATCCAGTGGAAAACGGTATTTGTGAATTTTGGCATTGGGAAGGGGGGGGGGGGGGGGGGGGGGGAGGCTGTGACCTTTCCCATCTCGGCACCGTCAGTCGTGGGCAATTGGTTCAGCCCGGGGATTTTAGGCCACTGCTAGGGATATACATCCCCCATTCAACCTCCCAGGAAACAACAAGAGTATTTGTAGATTTGTAGATAATGATGGCCTCCCATGTCATGAATCAGGCGGACTAATAATGTGGAAGATCAGCTCCCTAATGTCGGGGCAATGAATGGAGGGAAATAAAAAGTGGTCATTGACGCATGGTCAACCCCGTCAGGGTAAACACTGGTTAACCCTTCTGATAGTTGCAAGCTCATTGCGCACTATCTAAGAAAAGGTTTCCAGAAGATGATTTTATTAAAAATGTTGAAGGATTATGTTTCCATTATTTTTCCTCCTTTTCGAACAGAGTACTGATGAAGATCATAGAACCAAAGAGGAAGAAATTGAAGATAGCAGTATTAAAGAGGAAGTGACGTACTGCAGTGATCAGTCCAAAGATCTCGTGACGGCAGTGTGACGTCATATCAGCCTTTCTATTAGATGGATCAACAGTGATGCTTATTGAGCTTACACACTTATAGATCATTTTGTAATTAGTGGCGTGCGCGAAGGTGCATACATGGGCCACCCCTTCTCCTCCCCCATCAACAAAGGGTGCATTTGGCACCTTGGAGAATTCTAGTATCTTCCGTGACCAAGAGGAAATGGACGTCTTCGGCACCTCCATCTAACGGCTCCTTCGGATGAAACGGGCGCACCTCTCCCGAACCTGTAATTTGGTAGTCCAATCCGCCCCTAAAATAAACCGATTATTTTTATTTTAGTATATTTCTGTTATTCGGGGGATTTGTGTTCCATTTTGTTTAGGTAGAGAATTGATTATCGAAATTATATTGTTGAGTTTTAGTGATCGAAGTGAGGTGAGGATAGAATATAACTTGTGACCCAAAGTATATATGTTGCATTTTTGTTTAGATAGCTGGTATTCTCCACTGTACTGTTGTCTCACGAGGAGATGAAGATGGGAGGGGGTTATATCCATACTCAAAGAGGAACAGCTGTGAACAGCGTATATGGGAACTTGGAAAGTGAAACTTATTCATCTTTGAGTATAAAACGAATTCAGCATTAATCGGTAGTCTTTCTATCAAACATATAGAAGGTTGTACAAATATTAGCTTTTGTTCTTTTGCTCTTTAACAGTTTTTTTATTTTTTATTTAGTACCCGTACTTTGTTTCCTTTGAAGGAGTTATTTGCCAAAATATTATTGACATTGGTTTCAGTATATATATACATTAAATATACAATGTTTACTTTTTTTTATTATGAAATTATGTCATTGTGACCTCATAATATGATTGCTTAGAACAGACATTAAGGATTTATGAATTTATACACACCGATGGCAGGTTATTACTGACAAACGATTCTGTATTTCAATGCCAAATATGGGCCAAATTGAAGAAACCTGCAGGAGAGACACTGCAGTGAGTTATTGACTTTAACCGTACTATTTTGAAGGGAGTCAAATGTTCAAATTGAACTTTTGTTTATTGTCTAAATTACGTCATCACACAAAACTAGTCATCATAAAACTATATTGAAAAACCCATTGTTTAACATTTCATAACAATTTACTCACGAAGCTTTATAGGAAATGTCATTTAGCGTATACTGGGTGTAAAACTAGTCGCCTTTGCTTCGTTGCTATGAGGCACGGCCTTGTCGGAATAACATATGTACCAGTTCCGCGAAATGATACTATGACGCTTCACTGGTTTGTCAATGTTAAATATCAATGTATTGGGGGAAATATTTCTGTCACAATGACCCCTCATTTTCCTGTCGGAAAAATTATGCAAATCCATTCCAAAGAAAAATTAATTTAAGAAAGAAAATACACGGTTACTACGGTACACAGGGTATATTTGTAATGTGCAATATAGGTTATTGTGAGTCGTAGCGTTCATGTCATGAGATGAGAATGGATTCATCAAAAATTTTAATTCCAGTAAGTATAGTTATCACTTTATTTTGTAGGACTACTTTCAAATATCCACTTGCTGCATTTTTGTTGTAACTATGTTATATTCACAACCAGGTGATACGTTTTATTGTAATAAAGACAGTTATTAACCATGTTATGCAATACAGCGAATTTTGTGTCCCACAAATTTCCTGTAGGCTTCTTATGATGTTTAATTTGCAAATATTTGCCGAGGTTTCGTCATTTCTGGTAATATTTCGGTTAATTTATGTAACAGTTTCATACCTTCATGTACTTGGTCTTCACATTTAAACAGTCGAGGGGAAAAAAACAAGACTGTGAAACATTATTTTGTAGCAAAATGTAGCTTAAATTAGCTTTAGTTGTGTCGACAACGTAGAACGTCTCCGTCCTTCAAAATTTAATCGCCAAAGAGTAATCGTTTTTCTTTTCGTTGTTTGTTGTTGTTGCAAGTCTGTAATGCGATTATGTATAGCGCCTATACTTCCATTTAACCGGTACATTATTTTCATAGCAGGCCAGTATCCAGAATAGGCCTATATAAACATTGTCAGTAAAGGTACACGGTTTTTCAAGTTGTGATCTGTCACGGTTATGATAACATTATTAATATTGACTAATTGTTAATTCATAGTTTCGCATATTACTAGCTCAGTTCTTGAAGCACTTAATGTGATATACCGATAATTAACACATTAGTGGAGTAAAAATAAGGAAAATCTACGTCAGAGAGTTCGTGATAAGAGTAATATACCTTTTGATGACGTCACCATATCTTGTTAACATGTATATATACGATGTATAACGTGTATGTATACTATGTATATATACTGTTAACTTTATAACATTATTTTCCACACTATTTTGTAGTGATATCCGTAAATGCATTGAGGAAGGCGGATCCACTCATTTTGGGGCCGACATGTATAGTGGCACTGCAAAACGTTTTGAAATAATTATAAGCGGCTATTATTAGGGAATAAAGATAATTTTTAGATATAAAATTTTCAGCTTTCTTGCAAAGTCGTAATCCTTAGCAGAAAAAGAGGGAATATCCAGGGGGGGGGGGGGCTGGGAGGGGCTTCCCCCACCGTTGAAATCGTGTGCACGAAACTAATTTGGGGGAAAGGAAATGACTTCTTATATATGTTGTACTATGCGATTAGTAAGTATACAACGAAATATGATAAAACAACATGAAATATGTAATGCCTTATTTTCAGAACAAAAAGATATATTCTCTTGTTAAAAACACTGCCTCAGTTTTTCACCCGGATGAAATGTTAAAATGAAAAAGTTACAAATCTTTTGACCTTTACGTGGAGATTAATATATTATCGTATTAAATTCGTATATACAGTATATAGCTTTTAGTTGGTTTTGTTTTTGAAACACCGCATACAATGAGGATTTTTTTTCCAGTCCTTTTACAAGAATTGTAATTAAATATCGAAGTTTTGCTATAAAGCACAAAGAAAACCACTTCTGTCTCTATCTCTCTTTCTTTTAATTATTTTTATTTCTCTACTATTCTTCCAGTAAAATTTCAACAGACTGGGTTTGCTTCTTATCAAAATTTCCGTGTCTATGTTTAGACTTTAGTAACTCGGATTGAAATAATACCAAAATAAATGAAAGAAAAGCAAAGAAAAGAAAACTGATTTTCTGAATAATTTTACTTTTTTATATATTTTCTTTTACACATTTCAGAGGTTTCAAAACAAGGTAAAAGGAAAGGTTCGCCAAAAGGCTATGGGGCAGAGATGATGACAGGTCGTTGGGTGAAGAGGTGAAGAGGATGATGTGTTTTAGGAGATTTACTATATTGTTTTAATTTTTAAGATTTCTTTCCAATTTGAATTACCGTCACTGATTCATTAACTGTAAACTAATAGTCTCAATATACAAACGCTATACAGATTCATGTGCGAAAAAGGTTTTCCAATCTGAGCTCCTATAAATGACAATGATGCTACTATTTATTTGGGAAAATAACGTTACAAAATTTTAGCTTAAAAGTTACCAAGTCTATAGCACCAATGGACCCAACAGTAATTCACACTTTTACCCTGAACTCGTGTCATTCGAGTCCATCAGTTCTTAGAACGGTGCTATGCTGCCCCTTGTATTTGATAGTTCGGAACTTTTCACCATCTTGTGATCCCCCTCCTCGCCTCAGTTCCCCTCCCCTCGCCCATTCCTCCTCCTGCACCTCCTCAACCCAAGTTCCTTCTCGACCTGTCGGTTACCTTCAACGCAAAATGAGATGCACTTAGCCTATAGCCGTCCGCAAAATAATATATCAAGCGTCCGACTCTTACGCATACCAGATGCGTAAGTTATTGCC
>JAAAKB020197433.1:0-11758 GCA_010014835.2 Apostichopus leukothele | reverse complement strand
CAGGACGGCTACCTAAGGATTCAATCCCCTGTAGGGACATGTCGTTAATGGTATGGTTGGGAAGGTTAAAGTGTTCTTCAACTGGGGTCTCAGTCTTCATGGTGTTGACTGTGGATCTGTGACCATGAACACGCTTCTTGAGGGTGGTTTAGGTTTCATTAGCACACTGGATGCCGCAAACGTTACAAGAGATCAAATAGATGGCATTAGAGGTTGTGCAAGTGATGTGATTTTAGTCTTGTGTGTGAGATGGGTGCTGTGGCTGGTGATGGAATTGGATTCAGCAATGCGGTGGCTGCAGACGATGCATCTCGAAGCACAAGAAGGTCCTGTAAGTTACGTGGACGTCTGTAGGATATTATGGGTTTTTCAGGGACGGCCCGTTGGAGTCTATCTGAAGATAGTAGAATGTTGTGGTTGTTAGTAGTGATTTGCTGAACAGGAGGAAGATTTGGGTGGAAAGTAACAATCAGAGCGAGCTTATCGCAATCTCTTTCCTTTTGTGATCTTCACTGCCAATGATCTGGATAGGGCGCGGACTCTCTGAATGGCTTCATGCACCCTTCTGGCACTATGGCCCTTGGCAATAAGGTGTTTTTTTTAAATAAATAAAGATATTTCTAATTAGTTTCCAGATATAATTAAGCAAAGGAACATTTGAGATATCCATAACTGAATTCGAGATATCCAAAATTCTTATTACAGATATCCAAAATTGAGTTCGAGATATCTAAACTTGAATTCGATATATTAAGAATTCGAATGAGTGATATCCAAAATTCAGTTTTCCGGTACACGTAACTTTCCTCTTAACTGCATCAACTCGAATATGCAGTTGTGCCAGTACTTCCACTTTCAAAGAAATTTTCTGATTTTAAGGAAAATCAACGATTTTAATGTATCTTTCAAAGAACTTGTTGATCTAAGTAAATAAAGGATATTAAAGGAAATTCATCATTTAAAATTCTAAAAATGTAACGGAAATTAAAGAAAATCAAGGAAATATTGTTAAGGAGAACCACGGAGAACCACTAGGCTCTTCCTGTTAGCTCTAAAAATCGAATTCTTGATATCTCTAAATTGAAATCTTGGTATCTCGAATTCAAATCTTGATATCTCAAATTCAATTTTGGATATCTTAAATAAAATTGAAGATATCGATATTTCTAATATCTCAAACTGAATCAAAGGTTTCTGAAATAATTCATGATATTTCCAATTAAATGCGAGAAATCTGAAATAATTAATGATATCTTCAATTTAATACTAGATATCTTCAATTTATCTCGAAATAAACTGAATATATCTTAAATTCTCGAATTTATGTTAAGGTAGCGTCCCATGGCTTTAAGCAGGTATTATGTCCACATTTCGTGAAGTTAGTATCCCAATATCCTAATAATGACGTATTATGAAGTTAAAAAATACACATAATGTATTTTGTGATGATTTAAGAGATGACGTAATAAATCATTCCGCTCAAACAACTCATCTCTTCAAACTACTTTAAGCAAACTCATGCATAACCTCCCATGATGATTTTTTTTAACCCGACCACTCTACCCTTCCCACACCTCCCCCCTCCTCGGCATGACAAACTCATGGGTCACTATACCACTTCGGTCAGTTCAATGATACACCTTTCATAACGCCATTTCTGTAATGGGTTTCTGATGTCAGAAATATTAACAAAACAAGTGACGTTAATCTACCCACAAACCATAAACGACACAGAGACAAGAAAGCTGTTCAGACTCCCAGCGTATGAGATATAAGTCAATAATTTACTACAATTTACTTTCTAAATATTATGGGTTGTTCATGCTCTCGATGACTTTGTTTCATTATCTAGAAGTTCACTTGGATGTGTGTAAAATTGTTGTTTCTTTCTTCTTCTTGGCTTTTACCTCTTCAATTATTATTTTTTTGGTCTCTGAGTTAACTTAAAGGTATATTGAAAAGGTTTCAGTCCATGTAGATAACATTACACGTGAACACCTTGTCGTTGATTAACTCTAAGTACGCATAAAACTGGTTATGTTTTAATTCAATTTTAACTGTCCATACTTTCTATGTAACATCTTTCTCTTGCAGTTGATCCACGTCTTTTCCTAACATACAAAGACCGACATATTACTGGAGAGCTTTATGTTAAAGAGGAGGACGAGATTAACATAAAGTGTTGTGCTATTGGCGCAAGACCTTCCTGGCAGCTAGACTGGATGATCGATGGGGAATTCATAATTACCTCCGAAACAGAAAATGAAGTTACCAAAAACATCAATGATGATGAAACTTATGATTCGACCACGGAAATAATGATATCAGAGAATAACAAAGCTGGGAATGTAACTTGCATGAGACGAAATAGCGATAATATTTCTCTTCTTGCAAAATCATATATCTCCATCTACTATTACGTCTACGGTAAGCCAATTTGTCATACCTATATCATGGCAAATAAAATTGGCTCTTTTACTATGGTTATAGGTTGTTGTAAACACAAGTTAAGGAAAATAACTTAACTTAAAATTAAAGATAACACCTTATACCTTACAACACGGATTATCAAGTGTCTGAGCCAGACACTTTGCTTTTACGGATATTAATATTTGGTTAAAATGGCAGTCAAAAACAAAATAGTACATTTATCTTGCTGATACTGAAGCTGCATGGGAAACGAAATAAGCAATGTAGCGATTGCAGTATCCTTATAGAATAAAATACAGAAAGAAGTTAATACTATTATAATGATTCACTAACTCTAAATACATTTGTATTGTCGGTCTCCTCATACGTTGAATTTGCAATAGGCTGAAGACTTGCTGTAACGATGTAACTCTTTTGAAACAGAAGTATGTTACTTATCACAATAGATAATGAATGCTTAACTAACTCGTGTATTTCTTTTTAGTAGTTCCACGAAAGCCTTATAACTTAATCGAATATGAACTTGTGGGCTCTGTCTATTTGTTAGAATGTGAAACTACTGTATGTTAATTGTTGCAATGTATAATCAATGCATGTGTTACTTGTTTTGTTTTGTCTGTGTTATATAATGTTGAATGTTAATTCATAGTCATATTCCTCTATCAAGTTGAGTTAAACAAGAACCTTCTCATCAAAAAGGGGAAAAAAGAAGATAATAAGGATTGATGAAATTATTAAACAATATTTTATTTGACTGCTTTTCACAGAACTACCCATTCTGACTCTTTTTGTGAACGGTGACGTAGTATCCAGTAAAACAACAGTTGAAGTTCCTTACAAAGGTTCTGTCAAGGCAACGTGTGTTGCCATAGGTGCACGACCGTCACCAAACCTTACGTGGGTTATCGATAAGGAGGGAGTCCGTAGTAGCCAAATTGCGCGGCTGAGCCAGGATACTGTTTCTTGGGATTCCAAAACACAAAGTTTTAACGTTACCTCAACTGTACAATTTTCACCTCGTACCAAGATGGGGTTGATCGTATGTCATGCGTTGACTTATTTTAATGACACCGTCGACAAAGTCAGCACCTATGTCGTGAAGGGCCGAACTATTGAACCAGGTATATGTGTGTTTCATGTTTACGAAAAACCGTACCATGTTTATCTGGCATCCTTTTTAGATGATCTTCGGTTTAAACGATCATAGCATTTCTCAGATCGTTTGCACGGTTAATCAAACTATACAGTTTCCACTAGTTTTTCATTCATTTTTTTGCGTTCGAAAAAGGGTATAAAACAAAAAAATATCAAACAGTTGAACCGTAGAACAGAATGGAAATATATGTTTCTTATTGTTTTATTATTTGCATATTCCATGTCAGACTTTTCGAAACAGAGTTAAGCCACAAGAAAAAAAAATCGAAAAACAAAAAAGAGCAGCGCCTTTAAACTTAAATTATTTTAATAAAATCGTATTCATCTCGATTATATTTGTACTTACATTTGTTTATGTAACAGACAACAGGTCAAAGGTCGACATGAAAAGTGCTGGAATTACTGAACAAACAGTTCCAGTTATCTTGGTACCAATAACAGTCACTTGTACAGCGATAATTATAATGTGTATCTTATGGGCTGCAAAGCATGGTGAGTGTTTTTATTATTCTTTGCTTTTTTCTAAACGTTTCAATGATAATATAATTAACATAATAAAGTAAAACGTTGGTTTTTCTTACATCATGTTTTAAGTCCTGATCTTTCTAAAATTTAAATTTTTAAGGCTACACAAATTTACACAACTACACCGTAGCTCTTTACTCGCTCCTTTACCTTTTAAAGTAGAACAATTTTTCACTGATTATTGGCATTTATATTTCAGCACATTGTTGTCATCCACAAATGTAAGTAACCTTGCTATTTTATATTAAAGCTCAGTAAACATACTTTGTTCCCGATAGAATAAACACATTCAATACTTTCATAGATGTGCATGTGAAAATGAGTTTGGTCTTTTCTCCCCCAAATTGAAGACATCCTTATATATGAACTACATATTCACTGGTTTAAAGATATATTCCAATAAATAGAAGTATCTTGAATCCATTTGTAATTTACGATTTTTTTTAATTTTAATGTTCTAAATAATTCTACTCTATATATTTAGGTATTTCAAGATAAGTGTAAATATGTCGAAAACATCCGTTATTAGCTGGAGATACCTCAAAATAAATAATACGTGTCTTAAATTAACTGAACTTAATGATTATCTCTCATTTAAAAAAGAATACAGACTATATTGCTCAAAATACGACTCAACATAAACTAGGGTAATGGCTTGCTCATACTTCCTATATTAAATAGTTTGATATTACCTAAAACCTTATTATGTTTAGAAGTAAAAACAATTTAAGCGGCACATCAAAGTTAACAGACTTCTGATTCATTATCTTTTGCCTAAGACCACAGGACACACTGCCCTGCGAAATGTCAGAGGAGTCTGTCAGTGAGCAACCCGTGCTGACATCAGTGAGTAAGTGTACAGTATAGTTCCTACCGATTTTACAAAGCACTAAAACTTCAGATATATTCTTATGTATGAGAGCGTGTTGGCCAATTGGTTAAGGCGTCGAGCTCATAATCCAAGGATTACTGGTTCGATTCTTGCCTAGTTCATTACGTTGTGTTCTTGGGTAAGATGCTTTATCTCAATTACCTCTCTCCACCTAGGGGTTAAATGGGTACTTGTGAGGAAACTTGTCATTGGGTGCAGTATATACCTGCAGCCATCTAGAGGGATTGTCTCTGGGACAAGTTATCATTGACCAGGGGTAATGTAATGTCTGTAAAGCGCTTTGAAACCTATCGCTGGGATATATCGCTGGTATATATACATCGAACATTATTATTATTATATAAAAACAAAGGTGATCAAGTTCATTGCAATGTCTCTACTTCATATATAATTAACTTTAATCATCATTGTTGACATGAAATACGAATAGTCTCCATGCGAACTGAGTGACATTCACTGTAATGGGTTTGGGGTTAGAACACTTTATCACTTGATTAACCCACGAAGTGCCACACATCTGCAAAGAGAAAATGAAGAATCGTTTCTTATGAATCAATTCTTGCAGAAACTAGCAACATACGTCCGACTTCACAAAGGTAAGCTACTTCAATTTTTATCATTCTACTGTACTCTTTGGTGTGCTTTACACACGTGACAATGTTGCATGGTATCGGGTATAATGTAGGCTGTTGAGTAATTGTTTTTCAATTTATTTGTTACCACGCCATTAGAGCGGCGACTAATTGTCTTCATGACCGATAAAGGAATAGATTGTTAACACTGAAATATCTTAATTTTGTAAGCTAAGGAACTTCCTATTGCAGCTATGGCATGAAAAGTTTTGATAAAACACATCTTACACCTTTCTTTAAATTCCAGCTTCAGTGTAGAACTACCGCAGCTTCCGCATTTTAACAGCAATGAGTCACGACGGGTTACAAAACCTGTAGCAGAACATGGTAAAACACTTGCAATGTTCATTTACTGTTCGTTTCAAGTGAGGATCATTTCAACCCGTGTAATAACTTACTAAGATTAGCATTGGTCATAAATTTGCTATGCTGAAACCATTTAATGTGCAAGTTCTACTTAATAAACAAATGGACGTTGTTAAATATTTAAGGAAGTGAACAAGTGCTTTTTCAAATAATGAGCTCGAACTGACATGGTTAAATCGTCTACTTACTTTTCCCCCCCATGTACACCTTTGATGGTATGAATTTTAATGTTCTTTAAGAAAATACAGCTTGGTTTTTTACTACATATGAAACTTTCACTGTAATATAAAGTTTTAATCATTGATTTCCTTAACAAAATTAAACTATTAACTTACTTATGATCAACAAATTTGATGATCCTTTCAAACTGAACAGTAATGATTTTCAATGGTCGTATAACATGTTGCTCATACCAATACCCACAGTTCCTGACAATCGTGATTGCTCATCCCCTGTGGTTCATTCCTTAAACCTTTAGAAATGATTTTTATGCAGAAAGTTGATTTCATCATATTGGACATTAACTATTTAAGATATACTTTACTTATTTTATTTATTTATGTGTTTTTCTAGGGATTTATTCAATGATTGATGAGAGTTTTCCGGAATTCCGAGTATATCATGAGGAGGACCTATGCAAAGTGGTTACTCTAAATATTGGTAAATCGTACACCAGATGGATGGGTATGATGAAAGAATCGCTAGACACTAAATGTGTTATAATAACCACCGCTTCAGGTAACAAAATGTTAAATCTGACACAATATTTAATTTGACTATATTTATTACTCTCAGTGTAAACAAATGTTTTTACTTGTCATGGAGGAGTAAATTATAGATTTTTGATAATCTACCCTTTCTTTATATACCAGTTTCCTTATGTTCGTAGATAAAATAGTGTACGAATTCTACTACTGAACGTTTAAATATGATCATTAATGCAATATTCGAGAAAAGGAACAGTGGCGTTTGAGTGTGTTATCTGGCACTCTCTCGTGAAAGACTATCAACTAATTTGGCCATGGAGTGTTTAAATAGTTGTCCTTTGTTACATAAATATGCTGTCGAGACTCCAAAGGTAGTCATGCAAGGCGAAGTATAGACGACGGTAAAATAGCTTATGGAGAAACATGAAACTATTTCGGTAAGTGCATTGTTTTTCGTTTGGATAAGATTCCACCAGACATGACGAAAATACGGCATGTGATATAGAGTATCAAATAACATAGATGTTTACTGTAAAAGTGAAATTATATCACTGTCGATTGTGACTTTGTTATCAATAAAGTATAATATTTATTTTAATATCGTATAACGATTCAGATGCAGCGATCACTACCAATGATGTTCACTGGGATTTGTTCGCCAAACGTGCTCTAGAATTACCGATGTCAGACTATATTACAAAACTGGAAGGCATTTGCATATCCTCAGGTATTTTGTGATTTTATATTTACCTTTCATGAATAATAATATATTCTCATGATTTATCTTTATCTGCATAAATATACATATTTAGTTCTAAATATAAATAAATATTCATGAAGATAAATATATATTCATGAAGATAAATATATATTCATGAACATAAATATATATTCATGAAGATGAATAAATATTCATGAATATAAATAAATATTCATGAATATAAATCAATCAGATGCTTCAGCAGATTAAGTCGTTGGTCACCTATACTGTGAGATTAACTACATTGCTTCAACGCATTTTGTATGTAGTTTAAATGTAGATGCATATCACACCAAAATATATGTTATGAACTTCTTTCGTTTAGGCCTAAAGCTTAACCAGATTAGAAAAAATAATGTAACATGCTAAGCAAAGGAAAGTATATAACATATTAACGTTCGTTTCGTTTCGGCCTAAAGCTTAACATATTAAATAATAATGTATTGTAACACGCTAAGCAAAGGAAAGCGAATACTTTCACCGATCTATAAACGACGCTCAATGAAGCTAAACACGTAGGCTACTAGATCACATGCGACACCACTCTGAACTAGGAGAGGAATGAATCATGTAACTCATAGGGGGAGTGGGTGGTGTACTTTATAGGCACGGATCACCCAATCCTTGACCGAGAGATGTTCATCTGCCATCTGGATGCCCGAACTGTTCAGAATCTCTAGATTCTTTCAGTTTAGGTCATGTATAATGCACACCTCCCACCGCACCGCTTGATGTCCTTTTGGGGTGAGGGGCCAGCGACCCCCATCCGTCAGTACGGTTCCTAAGCTGATGTGAACCACTGATTGGCCCATGTGGATTTCTCTTATAATGCCACACAGCCTATATTAGCTCTTGACTTATGTAAATCTTCACGGCTATTGTTCAATTTAGATTTTATACAAAAAACAAAACAAAAACATAACACAGGTATTTCAGAATGGCAGATTCAGGAGTGACCTAGCATTAGTTCAGTGGATGCAGTGCCTAAAACTCCAATTTCAGTGCGATAGGACGACAAAGGCATGTAAATATGTTGCGTACATATGCAAAGAAGGGAGGCGGTTATAGAAGGTCACACCCTAAACACATAAACACAATTGGGCGAGGTCATCAGTGCATGACATTTGCCCGACCTAGACCCAACGGAAATTTCCCTTTCAATCACGCTTAGGACAAAATCACATCAGCAACGAAGACAAATACCATATTAACGTTCATCTAACAGCAAATGCTAATTCAAGTGAACAGACTGCACTTTTAGCGGACACCATTGTATATGTATACTGATCAATTTACAAACAATTCCTATCTACATGAACATGTACTTGCCAATGACGTGGTTAAAGTCGTTATTATTTTTCGCATAAATATCTTACATTAAATCTCTTCTTTTACAACGTGTTTTTTTCTTTATTTTTCACAGGTCAGCTCCACCTTTTACATGAAAACCTTGCGTGTGGTACACTTGCAGCTCATATGACAGCCAGAAAAGCAGAAGGCAGTGTCTTGAATTTGAATGAAGGCATAAGATTAAGAGATGTCATCACCTATATTCTGGGAATTTTAGATGGATTAGAGCTAATCCACTCTTACGGGGTAAAGTTCGTTCCGGTTGAATTTTGTATGAATAAAGTGACATCTAACTTTATTTAAGGTCAACAAAATACCTTGTAGTTCTACAATCACTTAAAAATCTCTCTTCTTTTCGCAATTTCCTTTTTTTCTTTTGCCAGTTTGTTCATCCTGGATTGGAAAGCAGGAAAGTATTATTTACGAAGCAAGGCGTTTGCAAACTCTATGACTTCTGCCTTTCTATGGATGCTAAAAATGCAATCCTTGTCAAGAAATCACAGGTTTGTCTTCCATCAATCAAATATGAAATATTGTTTTAATTAATTTCAAACACAGTAGTTCTTAATGAACTTCATATTCTTCTAGTAATAAAATTACAATGCGAAGCCAGACTGTATATTTCATATAGAATTGACAGTCATAATTTTCAAAAAGTTTGAGTTTTCTGTTTTGGTTCTTTTAGGTTTCATTTCGGCCACAGGTGTATCCACCCGAATCGATACATCGTAATGAATACACGCAGGAGAGCGACATCTGGTCATTTGCAGTGATGACATGGGAACTCATGTCCGGGGGTAAGAAAAACGCCTGAGTAGTTAAGCGGATGCATTAACCTTAGCATAAACAAAATCATTAAGATGTGGCAGTTGCAGCCCATTGTTGCGCTTACTTTAACCATTGGACGTGTACCTACTGACACCATTCACTTAATAACTAAAATTCTCACCGAAGTGAATTTCTGTCTGTAACAGACTAAAAAAGAATAATGATATGGTAGAAAAACGATATGAGAAGCTTTCGAGCTTTTCCGTAGTGCACAAACACATGTTTCACACCCTCGGCTTCCGATAGAGATTGAAAGCTTTGACTTATTTCCCTTATTCCTGTTATAGAGATTACCATCTCTACACACAATCTAAGAATGTAAACAGTTTCACTGTAAGCCCATCTTGACCGAGTGATCTAAGAGTTCGTTGGGATGAAGGTCAACGCTTTGCCTTTATCAGTTATATGATCCCCACGGAGAAAAAAATGTTTAAGTTTAATCTATATAGCTTGGGTAAGTTTGGAACTCAGGGTTGTATGCCATCTACACTAACATGCAACACAGCCGTTCAATGGCAGAAATTGCTTAATGGATTATTCTGACCGTCATTGACCATTTGATTAGTGTTGTTCATCAATAGGTTAACGCGTTATGTAATTCATGTCGTTTTGACTGGATCACAACTCAAATAGTGCAAACCTGTGTCAAAAGATCAATATCATGACCTCCCGAATATTAATAGCTGTTATATTCAGTGAAGCCTTCTTGTTTAACGTGGGTTGAATTATTGTATTATCCAAACTTAGTTTCAGCAATACAACGAAAACATCAATGTCTTTTTTGCATGGAAACTTCCTCAATAAATTCTTTTCAACAATTCACTACTAGAACCATCATTAGCATTCATTTCAGTCCCTTTCAGGAAAGAGAAAATTGCCGTCGGTTTTATAACCCATATTTCGTGTAATTAGTTCAGTGTACTTTCTGTTATAGAATGACACCAACGTGCAACATTAAAACTAGCTTTCTATTCAATTGTGAGTCTCGTTTAAATCGTAACCTTGTATTAAAAGATTCAACAGTGCTTCCAACAGCTGGATACAGTAATGACGCTCGGCTTGATACAGTAACGGAACTTTCCTGGCCACACACTTATAACCAATACAGGTAAATGACTTTCAATGAACGATTCATTGTGCTCTAAGTTGTGAGCAATTTACATAAATTAAAGTTTCCTTGGAATTCTTACTGTGGAACGTCTGAAGTATAGGTAAGACAATATCAGCAGGATATGACAAAGGCCCCCCCCCAACAAAACCTTTCCCATTTCTCATCTCCCACCACAACTCCCTCAAAAATAACCCCTCGGATACACCAAAAACACAAAATATGTTATACAATCTAAACCTGAAGCA
The DNA here is from genome assembly GCA_010014835.2 of Apostichopus leukothele. Taxonomy (NCBI): domain Eukaryota; kingdom Metazoa; phylum Echinodermata; class Holothuroidea; order Aspidochirotida; family Stichopodidae; genus Apostichopus; species Apostichopus leukothele. Next base: position 757 of record JAAAKB020197433.1, on the reverse strand, counting down.
AGTATTCATAGGAAAGAACTCGCGTTTGATACCATTCGAAAAGTAAATACTTATAAATAATTTTAGAACACAATTGTATTTGTTTTCCGAGCAGAAATGATTTACTCTTTGAATGTTGGAGAAAGTGTCCGTCACTTCGCCCAGGAAGTACAGCTTTGAAGAAATCTTTCAAGAAGGTACAGAGAAATTTCTCATTTTTTCATTTACCACAGATGATGATGAGCAGTAGATGATGAAAAAGATAAATTCATTTACATTCCAGCATATCCATTTCCATGGAACAATATATTCTATATACAATAACTACCGTAAAAGATTAGTCATTTAATCGCTCGAATTGGATTACAGTTGTTTCATTGAAAAATGCTTTTTTCAGCAGTAATTTCCTGCCCTTACTTTAATAACCCTTAAGAACGTTTCATCCCTATCACGTACTGCCACAGTCTTTATTTTGATTCAACAATATGTAACAATCAACCAGATTGATACCCAAGGCTCGTACAGTAACTACTGTTCATGTCCTGTAACACATGTTACATATGTTACGAGCACGGTACCGCGGTACCGTATCATCTTTTCTTCAAACACATAGCTAGTACAGTAGCTACTGGTGCCACCTGTTACTACTGTTCTCTCCCACAACCGTGCATCAGTAATTACTGCTTTGTGTTCGTAACACTGTAACATGTGTTACAGGTGGCACCAGTAGTTACTGCACTAGCTATGAGTATCGGCTGAAGCATCTCTACAGGAGCGC
>JAAAKB020197322.1:0-11759 GCA_010014835.2 Apostichopus leukothele | reverse complement strand
TGGAACAGGTGCGGGAGAAGTTGTGGATGAGAAAGGGAAAGAGAGTATGGAGGGGGGAAGTGAACTAATGCGAAAGCGGTAGTGGAATTGTAGAGAGGTAGGGTCATTCATTGTTATTTCCAAAGTGACTAAATCCCAACACACCATCTTCATCCTTCGTAGGTATCATTTAGGGATCCTGTTCGCTCCCCCCCCCCCCCATTCTCTTTTCTTCCCAGCGAGGTCCAGAGTCTACGAGTTTCTCTCAGGGGAGTGGACACCTCGATATGGTATACCATAGGGGATTGGATACCCCGATATAACTACTCCTAGGGGTGTAGATACCCGGATATGGTTTTACGTGGTATATATGATGAATATCTCTTTGGAAACTGTCCATAATAATTGATAATTTTCTGTTTAAGGTTTAATAATATGTGGGGTCATGGTTTCCAGAGATGCTTAAAATATAAGTTGTGATTGTTATAGCGATTTGTTATAGCCTGGATTTACACAAAACATTTAAATATATGTTAATTCGAAGAGGCCAGCGGCGTGGATTTCACAGGTAAAGGATAATGGGTGGGGGAGGGGAGGGGACATTCAAAACTTGCATCGACTGATTCAGGTAGGGGAAGGAACTTTTTGCAGAAGGGCTAGAGGCGAATGAAGGATGTATAAACGAGGGTGACTGTATTGGGATCATTAAAGTCGACTCCTATAGTCCTATGTAGGGAGATCTGTATGTATTATAGCCTAGTATGTGTTAATTAATGTGCACTAACGTATATATGGAAGATAGAAGTACTGGAAACAAACGGAAACAGAATATCTAGACAAGTATGTGCATTTTATGCCTCATTAGCGATCGTGCTGCTCATCTCAGTCACGTGACTATAATGGTTCAAAATGTTGTAACAACCTTACCAAACTGATGAACTTTTCCATTCTCTTCCTTTGTTTGAAGAGTCACTATTCGATCACAAAAGGAGCTTCTTTCATGGGCATTGGTTCAGACAACATACAGATAGTAAAATCAGACGATGGGTGAGTATCTTTCTGACCAATCACGGGAGAGGAAACTTAATTTGCATAGTAGCATTAACTTTAGTATAGCTTCCATTCAGTATTAGCACTAATGAACAAATTTTCGAAACGAAATCAATGAAATGCTATACAATTCTTTTTCATTCGTTTAAATCCCACCAAAACATCTGTTTTCCATCTCTATGATTCTTTCATATCACATTTATTTGCATAATTTCAAACCTGCTTAAACAATTATGCACGGAAGGTACTTTTTCTTTATCATTTATAAACTATATCAGCATTGTATTAACATTATTCTTTACAGAGGTAGAATGTTACCAGATGAATTGGAAAAGGCGATCGTTTCTACAAAAGAAAAGGTTAGCTATTGTTGGCCATAATTTAGGCTAAACTATAACTTATAATCAAGAAAAAAAACAAAGACTAAGTTACAGCTGCATTACGTTTCACTCTGTTCCCCGAAAATATTGATTATAATTTGCAAATACAATCAATCAATCTATAATCTTTTGACGACATTTTATAGCCATACCTAGTAGATACAATACATGCAGAGTCAGTTAATTGCATATTATTGGATCCCACGGTTATTTACTATTCGCTTCAAAGGGGTGCTGAATATTATCCCGAAATATCAGATCCGAACTAAACTTAAAAATATAAATAATTAAATGTTTAAGACGATTGACAGAACGTTAGGGTAGCTATAGTGTACGATAAATGATAAAGCAATGATACATTCATTCATATGATATGGTATGATATCATAATTGAATTGTTTGTAAGTTATTCATTTATTTATACCCCCTCAAGTTTCCTCTATTTATTTATTCCTGAAGGGCGACACCCCAATGATCGTGGTAGCAACCTCGGGAACGACTGTTCAAGGAGCCTACGACCCTTTGGATAAACTTGCAGACGTGTGTGAAAAGCACGGTGTTTGGTTACATGTCGATGTAAGTTGTTTACACATATAATCGGTTTCTTGGTCTCTGTTAAGTTTGGTAAATCACAGTTTTCAACTGTTTGTGGTACGTGGCATAACATATGTGTAAGTACAGAATATAAGGCTGACATATACTCGTTTGGACAACAACAAACTGTTTGTTGTACAAACAACACAAACTATATACATATAACATATACGTGTTTAATAGGAAGGGTAGAATTGTTCCAACATTCGGATGGCTTAATCACTGTATGACATCATCAAAAGACAAACAAACAAATTGGGTAATATAACCAATTCATTACAACCTGATTATTATTTGCTTTATATTAATCATATTTAATAATCAAAATTTCTGTTCCCTGCCGGTATCTGGATTGTTCTAGTGATTTAGCAAATATATTTCTTACTACCCACATGATTGACTTTGATTTTATATCTTTCCGAAAAAAACGTTCACCGTAATAAATTCAAATGGTAAAATTCATACCTAATCTTTTTTCTCTCTCCTGTTTGTTAGTGATTTCATTATGTATGCGATTTGCAAGCTATAAAGCTCGTTCAAGCAAAACTACAGTTATACAAGCAGGGTCAAAGTTGTATGCATTAATCCTAAGCTTTGTTATCAAATATGCTTTTCCTTGACTGCGTGAGGCATTCTTTTTAATTTGTTTTCTGTTTTGATGATCCTTTATAAGTCCAAAATTGGTTTCCCAGGTTACCCTGTGATATGATATTTTTTCAAAGTTTTAGAAAGGTCGAGTGGTAGCACACTGTTAATTTTTTTAATATGTCAAGCATTAATCATAGAGACACATTGACTTTTACCGTCGCCCCGTGAACTTGAATTCTACAGAAAACAACTGAAATGAGTTATTGTTGCTTTGTTTAGAATTTTTTGTCTATTTCATATTTATTGACTCCGAGTTGCTATCTCCTTGCTCCAACGCCATCACACAGTTTGTGTTGGTGTGTTCTGAAAGCGAGAAACAAACTATAGTTCACCATAATATAGGAAGGATAATAAGATCATTCATTCTTGCCGACAAGTTGTTTTATACAACTCCATAAAAGCCTTCCAAATTCGTTTCTTATTCTTTCTCTCTCTCCTTAGGCTGCCTGGGGAGGCAGTGCGCTGTTGTCACGGCAACACAAGTACAAAATGGAAGGTGTTCATCGCGTCGATTCGCTGTGTTGGTGTTTACATAAAATGATGGGTGTTCCATTACAATGTTCTGCATTAGTTCTCAACAAAAAGGTAAGGATGGTTAAGTTTTATTACAAAAGCAAAGAGGTATAATTCTATGTTTGATCAAACTGTTTGGATTCTGGGAGATAATGGAGGTGGGAAGGGCGTGTGAGAGGTTGAGTGGGGAAGGGAGGGGGGGAGGAGGGGTGATGAGAGTGAGGTTTGTAAACGTCCGCATTTCTACGTCATTGTATGTTTCTTATATATCCTTTGTGACTTCCTTCCTGGCCGTATTAAGGTTAATCTCATCACCCTGTTGAATCAAATAATCCTGAAGTTTCCATCCCTCCAAAACACACACAAGTATGTAAAGACCAATGTTATGATGAATATTTTTAGGCCTAAATGTTCGTTAAGAATAGGTTGTTGTATGCGGTGACAAATAAAATATTTTTTCCTGAAAATATATTTTATCTTCTCTGTCTCTCTCTCTCTGCTATTATCTCACCATGAATTTCCTCTTGAACTTCAGATGTTTTCCTTCTCAATTCGTTCTCTTTTAGGGTGATCTGTTAAAGCATTGTCATAGTGCTTCGGCAACTTACCTATTCCAGTCTGATAAATTTTACGGTGCTGAGTATGACACCGGCGATAAGTCTCTGCAGTGCGCTCGACTATCAGATGCCTTTAAAGCTTGGTTTATGTGGAAGGCCAAAGGGGACTTATTATTGGAACAAGAAATTGACCATAAGTTTGATCTGGCCAAGTAAGTGCTGTTCCCTTACAACAATTTGGATAATTCTGTGTCATAGTCTAAACTGGCATAATTTTCATAAGCAGACCTTTGCGCTACTAAATGTTTTATCCGCTACCCCATGTCGAACCAGCCATACATTGGCATCTGTGTTGTGGGGGTGGTTTTCATACCTTCCAAAATGATGGAAGGGCAGTAGTAAGCAATGTTGACCAATATTTCCAGCATTAAATTGAACAGCAACCTTCTTTGCCATCCCATCAACATTCAATGGCGGGATTCGTCCATATTTAAATGACCTACTGGATGGTAGCCAATCATCATGCGTCCATGGAAAGTTAATATATTTTTTTAATATTCTTGTTACTGCGAACACGGCAAATTGTTTATTGATCTGGCATTGAATTGCATCATATCAGTATATCATTATTTAATTCTGTGTCAGTTCTGGAATCTGTGGGGAAAGTCTTTATACAAGAAAGGGTAAAATGTACGAAAAAGCGGAACCACCAGCATCTTAATAAATCATTCTGTCGGTATTTCACTCCACAGACAATGCGCAGACCTTATACGAAACCGAGAGGGGTTCCGACTGCTATGGGAGGTAAGATTTGACGACGTTAATAGTATTCAAAGTGCATGCGTGTTTCATTTACTTCTTATGTATATGTAATGTTGTTGCTGCATCTTCATTTAACCAATGTAATCATGTCTGCAATCTCTCTCCTCTCAGCCTGAATGCACTAACGTCTGTTTCTGGTACATTCCACCGTCATTACGTAACTTACCAGATGGACCAGAACTATTTGACAAGTTGCATAAGGTAAGAATAGTTGGCTATTAAAGCCACCAGCAAGATATCTAAACACTGATTATTTTATATCCATCCCCTCATGATGTATGACAAGAGAAACAGGTAATCGTGCACGTCGATATGTAAATTGTTATTCTATGAAAGGAGTTTTTGAATTTTGAATGTTGACAAATTTATTGGCATATTGAAATATTTTATTTATTGCCATAATATGAGAGTCCGTAACTCCTTATAGGTGTGTTGGATTATTTATAACTTCTTAGTATATGTTTTTGATTCCCCTTTTTTTCGTTATTTTTGTTCCTTGTGTGAATTCTTTATCAACAGTTTGCGCCACTTTTGAAACAGGAAATGATGACGTCAGGGGTCATGATGATGGCGTATCAACCAGTCAAGGATAAGGTCAATTTCTGGCAGATGATTTTTTCAAACAGCGAATTTACTCATCAACATTTGGTGAAGATGATCGACCTCTTTGAGCGTTTAGCTCAAGAAATTGAAATATAATAATTCAAATGCGATATATAACTCAGTGTACATTTGTATCTAGAAAGCCATTCTTCTTTGATTAGGCCTACTACACTACTCTCTATCTCTTTAATACCAGATACCCTGATTTCTAAGGTTGCGTCAGGATGCTAGCATTTCGTCAGTTTGTGACGTCATATTGCGTAAGAATCTCTTTGCTTTTCCTCTTTGTTTTTCTTGGTTTGTATTTTCTTATTGTCGAGGTGAAATGTATACAGTCTTGTCAGTGGAATAAAATTATAATATTGGGTCGAACTGGGAGGTTGGAATTTTGACTAAATTTTGCTACAATTTTTTTTTTATCTCAAAATTTAAAAATAAATATTAATTCTGACCTTTTACGTCAAACGTTTTGAGACTTCTTTCAAAATTTGGATAATAAATCTCTACATTTTGATTTTTTGTCTACTTCTTCAAAATGTCTATCAATCGTAAGGTGTAAATGATCATAAAAATATGATCTCTGGATTGTCTCCAACTCTTTAAGCTCATGAAATGGTTCCAGCTGAAAGCTCCAGCAGTAATGTGTTAGTGAAGGCAGAAATCTTGTATTCTGCACCTGCACCACCCCCACCCCCTCCCCATCGCCCCACCTACCTTTTACCCGGTTTTCCCACTAAAGAGATGACGTATCCCACCCTCTACTCGAAGCATGGCTATAATTTAACTTTAAATAAAAGCATGAATTAGCACACTATGTTCGAAAGATCACTATAAGGCAGATTATTGTCCCTGCAGATTTAGAACAGTGTTAAATACGCAGTGGTAATGACGCTATATAAAACTATATTATTAGGTCACATTGGCCCCGCAAATTTGTCATTGGAGTTACTAATTGAGTGGATTTAAAAAGTCGTTTGTTAGAAAACATGGTCCAATGGAGTGATCTGAATCTCAATCTGATAGCATAATATCTATTTTTCTAATGTCCAGCCAATCCCAAAATTTCCTACATTACCGGGAAATAATTTAAATAAGTAATAAAGCTCTAACATAGCGCTAGATGTATTTTTCTTTTCTTATGAAATATTAATTCTGCCTGAAGCTGTCTTTCAAATTTTCAGTAGTGAAGAATTAGGTTACCTTATACTGAGTGATTAAGCACAACTAATTCTCAACTAGTGTTGAAGTTTTGAAATCTAACCGGTGACGCGCCCGAATGTTATCTTTTTCTTTTGAAAAACAAAGGTGATGTTATTGCCTGAATTTTACAGTCCTTCAAACTATGCGAATGAGCCAAAAATTCTGGCAACAAAAATTACATCATCATATATTTAGACAGTTGAGACTCAAGACGTAATGAGGCATTTGCTCTGAACAAGAGAATATTTTTGCTCTATGAGATGCTACACTCGTAAGATATCAAATTGCTTTGGATGTTTAAGAATAGGATTTTAGACTTCTTTGTTTAGATTTTTGTCATAGGTCTTGATGGGGACTTTATGTCCCTCCTGATTCTTTTTTTCTAAATTAAATTAAACTATTTTTTTTTTAATAAGGCATTGTAATTCACTCCTTTTTTAGTGAGATCATTTATATTTAACAATTTCAAAGAGAATTAAAAGTCTTTCGAATGAGGGCGCGCGGTTGTTAAACTGAAAAGTCCGATTACCAAACCAAGAACAAGGTAGACACATCAACAAGAACGTTGCCAAATAAAGGCAATCCACTGAGTTACATATCTCATCGCAAGCATCCTTAATGAAGTAGTGCCTTATAAAGTGTGCTTCATAAAACTGTTTCAAATTCACACCATTATTCATGAACTCCGCGCTGAACTAAACAAAATCTGACTTCGTTCGTCAATGCAAATATTTTGACAGTACTTAAGGTTTGAACGTTGCACGTCTGGGGGAGGGGACTGTAACGATTTGCCCGACTAATGTAACCAATAAGGCCGTACTGGTGAAATCCCCCTGACCTTTTAAATTCGAATGTTATAAGGAATGCCAATAGTGGATTATCATAACATCCCCTTGGGACAGAGAAGGAAAGCACGGAGTACGAATTTCCACGAAATATCTTGTTGGGCGAGAGGGGAGAGGGGGGGGGGGGAGGTTACAGCCCGCCCCGCCTCATACGCCTTAGTTCGTAGCCGAAAGTCGTTTTTCGCTTCAATCGCCAAATTTGAAGAAATCATCTAGCAAATACGGCAAAGCGATCAGCCAAATCAAACGAATACGCATGCGTCAGTACAAACGCCAGTTGTGGTATACGACAGCGCTGTAAGACTAGGCCTTTATTAAGGATATTGATTGGCCGGTTTAATAGAGCGGGGAACCGAGTCTTCAAAATCTCAAATATGCAAAAGAAAGGCTGGAGCAGTCAGATGAAATATGTTTTAATATTCCTTCCTTAAACTGGATCTGATATACGTAGTTGATTCATGTAGTGGTGTAGTCACTGGAGGGTGGGGGCGGGGGTATGTTGGGTGGGTGGGGGGGGGGTGGGGGGGGGGGGGAGGCATGACGTAGGTGCACTCATCCTATGTTTCTCATTATACCAGCGGAACACTAAGATGAAGTAGGCAAATTGCTCAATTTTGGAGCCACCATTTCCCAACATTTTTCCAGTCTCCACCCTGAATGGAGGATGGTTTCATTTGATACCTCTCTGGTTTTATCACTCTACATATATGTTCCTCATTGGAGCCATAGATTTGGGTTCACTAGTGTATCATGTATCTTCATTGATAAAGCCTCTTCTCTTTATGCAGTAATTATGCACTACCAACAAGTTGTATTTACTTACGATACGATCTCTACACACTGTCAATGAAGTATGGTCAAAGTACCACAACTTTGTCATAAAATGATAAAGAATGTAAATATTCATTAAGCAAGTTCACAAAAAGAGACCAGATTAAACTGTCACTCGCTTATCAGTGTTTGAGATATAGAAGGGTGTCGTGTGCATTTATAATGTGCGTCAGTTAGCTGAATATAACTGATAAATACTGATACAAACTTAATATTATAATAATAGTAGTCTGTGGCGATGGTTATTTGCTACTGTTATCTGTTACTGCCATTTGTGACATTACAGTACTTTGTTTTTTTTTAAATGATTTACTAGCTTAATGGCTGTTACAAATGGAACAGTAATTGTAGTCTGTGGCGATGGTTATTTGCTACTGCTATCTGCTACTGCAAATTGTGACATTACAGTAGTTTGCGTTTCTTAAAAAATTTACCAGCTTAATGGCTGTTACCAATGGAACAGTAATTATAGTCTGTAGTGATGGTTATTTGCTACTGCGGTTTGTGACATTATAGTAGTTTGCATTTTTAACTGATTTACTAGTATAAGTGGCTGTCACTCAGGGAACAGTAATAGTACGTAGGGAATGTTACTTGCTACTGTTATCTGCTACTGTGATGTGTGGCATCACAGTACTTTGTATTTTTAACTGATTTACTAGTATAAGTGGCTGTCACACAGGGAACAGTAATAGTACGTAGGGAATGTGACTTGCTACTGGTATCTGCTACTGTGATGTGCGGCATCACTCTGCTACCATGTCGATTACAGTAGGAACAGTAATTGTAGAATGTACGTATATTATTTGCCACTGTTCTGTGTGACATTACTGTAGCTTCCAAAGATCTCACGTGCCAGAATATTGTACTGTTACAAACTGAACAGTTGTAGAAGCATAAACAACACATTATTTTTGTGTGTCTATCAAACAATACTTTACCAAGGTCATCTAACACTTGAAACTTTTCACTTCTCACAAAAGTTAGAGGAGGGGATCGAACAGTTTCTCGATGGTGGGTAGGGACATTAGGAAATGAGTGAACGCTTTTATTGCAGATAATACTTAAAAACTTAATAATTTTAACAAACCTTCTTTTTTTTCTTCCAAATCTAGACTCCTTCTTCATCTCCATTACCATCCTCCATAAGTGCAAACTTAGAGGAAAACAGAGAAACAGAACAAAAAGGCTGCCAAATTGATCAAAAGGAGGGTCTCGTCCCACAGAGAGAAGACCCTGAGAAATCCAGGAATGCAGGAGGAATTGAAAGAAATGAAAGACAGGGTCAAGATCGTCCTCCCTCTGCTAGCAGGAGAGGTCAGACAAGAGACGGGAGGAAATTTTCTGCAGGAAGGGGAAACCGTATCAGAGATGAGGGTAGGAGAGGGGATGGGAGGTATGGCAGAGATCAAAGACCCCATTCAGGGAAGGGTCAGTATGAAAGGAGGAACAGAGGGGGTACCAATAGTTTTAATCCTCAGAGAGGGAGGGGAAGGAACGACAGCAACAATACGACGAGAGGAGATAGAAGAGACAGGGAAAGGGAACCGCGGAATAACCGTTTAGGAACCCCCGGAGCAAAACATGCCGAGAGAGGAAAGAGAGAAATTGAAGAAGAGGAAGAAGAAGAAGAGGAAGAGGGATTTAATTTTTATGGAACTAAAGAGGAAGGTGTCGCAGAGAAAGTGTCAGATGGAGAGAGGAGTGTGAGGAGAGAGGAATGTGGTATAACAAGCGGGCATGTTGGAGATGCGCCTCCGAGCAGACTTCCGTCTTCATCAGTCGCAGTAGTTAGAGATGGACATGGAGAGATAGGGGTCAAATCTGAAGAGGATAAAACCAAACCAGTCATGGGGGTCGAGAGAGATCCTCGGGGGGGATCAAGAGAATCTGATGGTCACAAGAGGAGGCCGGCGAATCAGTATTCAGATAGGAACAGGAGAACGAGAAGGACCAGGGGTACGGGCGGGGGTCAAAGTGAAACTCAAAATGGCAAAAGAAACGAATCCAGACAGTCCAAAAATAGTGACAGGACGAGCTCTGTCGGACAGAGAGAGAGAGAGTTCACAGTAAACAAAGTGGAGAACGACGATGCAACTCACAAGATGAAGAAGGAAACTCGTGGCGGGAGAGGTCAAAGGTCAGATGGTGCCAAACAAAGAAATGATCCGTCAAAGCCGCAGAAAAAGGTGGAACCTGCGAGAGTAGAGGAAGCGAAAAAAAGTGAAAATGTTCTGCGAACTGTCGGTGAGGTAGCCAAAGAGAAACCATCACAATTATCAGCGCCGCCAGGGTTCAACTCAGGACCTAAACCAAGACCGCCTCCCGGTTTTGAAGATTTCAGATAACGAAGGATATCACCTAGGTCGCATTCTCTCTCTTTAAGTTCCTACAAAGGTCATCAGCTACGTATATCCTTTGCGTTTGTTTAAATTTATTCTCTCTGTCCTGGGTTCTCAATAAATTTTCAACAAGGGTCAAAAGAAATGGGTAGTTGGAGCAAAGGGGGCCTGACAGAATGAAAATCTCACTAGACGTAGGCCTATATATCTAGATAGAGCAATGTGTAGGATGCTCTAGCCTAATGCCATAAGGGTCCACGGTGCCAATTAGTGCAAGAATGTGGGATGTTTCTTTTCGCATGGGACAGACTGATGGGCTGTCTTTGGCCTGTGGGTCACCTGTAGAAAGTCATTGCTTTTTTGCCAATGGTATTGCACATTGTATTATGATATAGGCACACTATAACTATACCTGCTAGTCAGGTAAGATATGCTCTATGTAACATACCATCATTCCATTTCTCCTGGTTGACTAGTCAAAAGATATAAAAAATAATGAGTCTAAACAATGTTAAAGGGGCTGCTTTGCATTACCCTGTATCTGAGCCTGCTTAAAGCTTCTTTTTATTTATTTTTTTTATTTTTATTTTTTTTGAGAAACGGTCCTTTAAACATCTGAGGCTCATCAATCAAAGTGGCTGGACTACTTAGGCTAACACAAAACTCAATAGGAAAAAGAAAGCTGGTCCTTTATTGCTTATATAATGTTACCAAAAAAAGAAGCATATTTTTGGATCAGTTATTAGAATTAATAAAACAATGAATTAACATTTAGCCCTGCAGTATGGAAGTGATCATCGTCAATTTAGCCTTAAAGGAGGAGCATTGATGAAATTATCAACCTTAGCCCAGAGTTTGATATGCAAAAGTGGGCTTTCAGAAATGTACAGCTGATATGTAAGTGCTATAGACCTAGACAAAAATCTTCATGAGTTTTTTCTTTGTGTCTTTTTACTTGAGTTATTTTAACTCTACTTTACGACACTTATGCAAGCCATAATAAGACACTACCAACTAATATACACATCTGGACTCAAATACTCAACCATATTCATAATATATATTTTTTCTTTTTTCATTTACTCCCAAGCTATTGTGCAATTTCAAAGTTGGGCTTCCAATATAATAGGCATTAAGTTAAGATATTATCAGCTTATTTATATAGTACATTAATGTTCTGTGTCCATATTAAAGGACCTTGTTTGCTCTTTTCAAAATTTTCCATTTTCTACTGCAAGTACAGCACTGTGAGGTGAATATTATGATCCTTCCCTTTAAAGCAGGGGTTCCCTAACTTTATACCCCCACGAACCCCCTATGGATGTCAGAGTTGTCCACGAACCCCCAACTTTTCGAGACACGATCTGAGTCATTATTATACTATAATACGCATAA
>JAAAKB020197211.1:0-11759 GCA_010014835.2 Apostichopus leukothele | reverse complement strand
ACTAGTCCGTAGTGATTCAAAAACTCATCATCTTTTATTTAACCATCAAAGAGTCAGTGTGAAATTTGTTCTTCTAACCACCTGAAAGCTCGAAAACAGCTTTAAACAGGTAAGGACTACTGTGCTATCAACCCACATTCATGATGGGATCTTGCTACTTCAACTAGGTTTTGTGTTCCTATTATAAGTTATTGAACTACCCTTGTCCACATCAAAGCCTGAACAAACAGCAAAATTGTACATCTAGGAAGCAAATGACATGATGGGTGTTATGAATGCAGCTGCGAGTGAGGGAATAACAAATTTGATTCTATTCTAATTAACCCTGGTTAGATTCATGAACAGATACCCTGTCTTGTCGAAATGTCTTGAACAATTTTAAAATCAGTAGTCCACCGAGGGAATAAATTGAGAGATTTAAGAAGGGGGAAAAAACGGATTATTTGCACATAATCTAGCTGAAATGAAGGATTGAGAGAACACTGTTAAGATGTGTTTCTCTGTTGAGATGTGAGGCTTGTAGTACATATACAAATGACATGATTGCATCCTCAGATGAAATTATAATACAAGGCATACATCTGCGATATGTGGACCCAGTACATTCCTCCTCGGGGACTTCGAGCTGGAAACGTCAGACCTACGAACAATCTTGTTCCAGTACGCACACGCACAAAGACCTATGGAGCCCGCTCGTTTGCCGTCGCCGCCCCGATGCTATGGAACGCTACACCAATCAATATCCGCGCATCTATAGTACAGTATGTCCACAAAACATTTCAAGATACAACTGAAAACATTCCTCTTCAAAGTGGCCTATGAAGGTCACGATTTTGTCAATTATTTGTCTTTCTACTCTGTACATTTTCAGTTGTGTATATTTGTCTGTGTTAGTTTTTAGGTTTCTGTGCTTTTTTTTGCTTTTTTTTCCAGCGCATCGAGATGTTTTTAATGATTTTTGCGCTTTATGAGAACTGTATATTATTATTATTAAGGCATTCATATTCAACACATTCCACTGCATTTCTACTTCGCTTACAAGAAACTATGTCACCCATTTGGATTTACTGTTCTTAAGTCTTTAAACTACCACAATTAACACAAGTTAACACAAGTAAACTATCACAATTTTGGCACCAAAAATTTTGGATTATGTTAATATGTGTCCATTATTTGAGATTCTCATTGGGAGAGCTTCACTGTCCATGCACGGTGTTAGTGGGTGTTATTATTATTATCTGGTACGATTCTTGAAAATGAAACACTGCACAATAAACAGCACTGCAGAAACAGAAAGCATAATAATTCATGAGTACTGTAACAGCTGTGACTATCAAATAGAACCTATTAATTCTAGAAATATGATAATTACCACTTACTATATCTATTTGCTTAAGTCAACAAGTACAATCTTAAGTAAACAAAGACAAAGTTAACGAACCACATTGCTAAACAATACAGAATGAATTTCCTCAACATGATACTACAGTAGTTGCACATATATGTGTGTACGTATGTGGGTGTGAATGTATCTATGTACAGTATGTAAATCTGTACGTATGTATTACATAAGTACTGTACATGTATACGCAATGTAGTACAAAAGTACCTTTATGATGTGTGTAAAATTAAATGTACAATTAAAAATTCTTTATTTTTAACAAAATTTTATTATTCATAACATCTTTTTCGGGAAATACCCTGCACCCTTCTTTCCCCTTTCCTGCTCACATCATTCTTTCATTAGTTCAACTGGTTTCTCGGTAAGTACTATTTTAACGTCAGAAATGAGTCAATGCCTTCAAGCAAATTCATATCACATTGTGCCACTTCACTGAGAAATGTACTCGTGCATGAAACATTGTAAAGGCTGTGTTATTTAAGTCTTTTCATTTTAAATTATTAATGCAAAATGCTAGGCGGTGCAAATTTGAATGCACAGTTCTACAATGAAAATATTCAAAATAACATGCATAAGTTTACTGTATGTGTTCACACACGGCGAAGAACTGTGCATTTTATAGAGCTCTCTCATTAATAATGATATATACTGTACACGAGTATAGTACGGCACGCACTTACAGTAGTAGTACCGTGCTGTATATTTCAAAATTGAAAAAAAAAAAAAAAAATCAATTCTCAGCCTCTCAAGGAGATGATATATGATTATAGAGACTTTGGCTAGAATTGTCAAGTCTGAATAGGGAATAAAGTAGAAGAGATGTATTAAAATGATATATCATTTTAAGAGACTTTGATAAAAAATTGTCATTTCCGGGTAGGGACTAGAGTAGAAGAAACGTATTAAAGTACGGTATTAAAGTACGGTACAGAAGGCCACTGGGTATCTCTACATCTAGGATTTATTGGCTAGAGTCTGCAGTTAGGGGTATTATTATACGAAAAGAAAAAATAGAAAAGAAAAGAGATTGTAGTCTAGACAAGTATCGATTGAAATACCGACTGGACGTTTCAACCATGATACGCTTATTCCTTATAGACAGTCAGAGCAGTTTACTGTGTGAGATGATACGGTTACTTCTAAACGTGATTCTATTAATTTAATTTCGCTGAATCGTGGATGCGATCAGTTCATCGGATCGGTACGGTTTGCTGCACATTAAATCTGGAAAAAAACTGATCAAACGGGATCACAGGCTAAAACCCGATTAAAATTGGATATCATGTGGATACATCCATCAGCAAATTTATATGCTATGCTGATGCCAACTTGCTTTCCAATGTTATATTTATAATGGGAGGGATGGGTCTTCGGTCGTGCACACACAGATATGCAATTTCACATCACATTATAATTCCTTGAACACAAAGTATGTATGATTGGTCACAGGTTCATGATCATTGCTTGTTTGAAATTTCCTTCTCTCTCAAAAGCCATAGATGGAAAGGAATGCAAAAACCAATGAATAGGACACAATATTTTGTAACCTGTGCCATGTTTGTGGTAACACGTAAAGTCAGTGTACTCTTACGGTATGAGATCATGACAAAAGGGAAAAAACACCAAAAAATTCTAGATAGTTTTATTATTATAGCGGGTATAGTTTTGCATGTTATTACATCTATTAAAGACATGCAGAGCTGACTGAAGTAATCTGATAGTACGGGAGAATCTGCCTGTCAGTAAGATGGTAATAACTAATGCATATATCTGGCTGTAATCGTCTATTAAAATTGAATGGAAGTTATTACTTCCAGAACAACCAAAGCCGAACTATTATTTTTATTCCAAAACTTAAGTTATCACACAAACAAGGTAGAGAGGTAGAGGTACTAAAAACCTAAATTGGAACCCAAACCTCTAACACCCTCATCAAACTGATTCTGCCCAATAGGAAAAACAAATAAATAGTAAGGAACTTCTTTTGAATTCTTTTAATTCAAAGAGTACATCTTTAACCTTTCTCCCTATGATGCTCTTTGAATAAACTAGAGGGGATGACAACCAATTTTTATTTTATAATTTATCATTTCTGAAGCACAGCTCAGGAGTAGCAAGGACATTAAAAGCCTAAATAAAGATAAATCAAGTTCATCGCAACTTTGCGAGCTTTCTTCGGACTCGAAAACTGTGAACAGAATCGAAAGGTTGACACGCTGAACTATTCAACATATGAAAACAACAATGGTGTACAATAGTTATTAAATTGCAAAGGGTGGTTCCCAAAAGGAATCCACTTGGAGCGAAAAAAAGCAAACAACATTAGCAAAAAAAACACACCCCTACTGTAGTTCTTTGTCATGTAGTTCTTGGAACGTTTTGCTTTAAATGTTTATATGCAATATATATTAGTTCATGCACTCAGATGCTCGCAACATGTTCAATATAACGATACATTATACAAAACATAATCACCCCGGAACTTCCTTCTACAAGTATTATTTCTAATTCGACTTGACCAAGTTGGGATTTGTGGGACTTAGCCCCAGCCTACAAGACATTAATCTCACTAATGAAGCATTTTTAATTTGTTATTCCGTCAACTTGTTTTTACGATTTGTAATTATCGCTCCCAACCGTTGATTAATACAACTCTATAAGAACTAATGCAGCTTTCACTGGACTTTGCATCCATAACAAGCGTACAGCTGTGCAAACTAAACCAATTGATGATGATTTACAGCTACGTTGTGTCATCCCCCTTCTTTCCACTGCAATTCTGCTATTTTCCTTTCCGCCCGAAAGTAATCCAACATGATTCCAACTGAATTACTTCGTCGCATCGTGGATATATCGCATTGCATACTGTAGGTTAAGAGGGAGGTTGAGTTGTCTGTTTAAGCTGTCACGACATCGCGGTACGGGTTTTAAGTTTCTTAAAGCCGACATGATATTCTTGTATAGTCTAACACAGAAACAAGCGCAAGAACAAAATAAATCTCCATTTGGCAGGTTTTGAAATGCCTAATGTTACACTGCCTTATAATGGAACTGACCTTACTGTGCCTTATGTATGTAAGCAACATCATACACACATTATGACATAGCCAATCTTAAAACAGTACCATTTAATTCACAGCGTGGCCATTGTATGTATGTGATTGGTTGATAGGGATACACGATTGTACAGTAATGTCACCGTTCAGTAGTATACCGTCAGACAATACAAACTAATATCTAGTTTTAGTGTTTAAATCATCAGCTAAATTTCTCTCCATTTAAGTTTATGCGAGTACAACCAAAATGTGTTGCTTACAAGGTGTATCTATGGGCTCTATTCAAGGTATATGAATAAGGAAGACCAAATGTTAGGATATAAAACCTGCCAGAAATTTTCCATCATTTACCTCATTTCAACACATATAGTAATTATGTCCACAAAGAATAATGTCAACTGAAGCAACTGTTTACAGTATTTAGCAGTACAAGCTGTATAAATGAAACAATATTAACTTAATATCCCATAGTAGTATTGTATTAACTGAACACCAAAAAGGTCAGTTCATTCATGGCCAAGTTTATAAGCCAAGCACACTTGTACACAATCGTCCATTCTCCACAGTGTTTAGCAAACAGAATTAAAAGGTCACAAGTCAAATTTATTTCTGCCATTAGAAGTTCAGACAGGAGTAAACATCCATATTCCGATTGTAAACAGTCTCGAGGCAGATGACTCTACATTCCTGGTGGACAGTGGTTGTACTTCTGACATATCCTCTCCCTTCTCCCAACATTCTCTCTCCCACCCCAACCCCCCTCCTCACACAACTCCTTTAATCCAACCAATCAATATTTGGTTCAGATTCTCTGAACATCAGAACTTGCTGAGAATAGGCCAATTTTTTTACAAATTGTAAAAAACAATGTCAAAATTCTCTTTTTAAATTGAAACATTGTCCTGAACTGTCATGAATACTGCAGTTGAAAGACAAGCTGACACCACAAATCAGCAAGGTGTTTTAACTCACAATGGTAGACCTTCCAGAATAACTACTATATATACTGTAGTGTAGAACTAAGACCATGACATCAAATCAATATATGCCTAGTACCACATGTGTTAACTATTGTGTACAGTACCTGTGGTATAGTACAGCAGTTTATAGGAATGTATATATGTGGCGAGTGGATCTGAATTTTTAGAGGATATTATTGCACAGTACTACACAGAGTCACATTGAACTACAAAAAATGTGAATGTGAACTGGACGGTGCTTTTGTTGCTGGTTTTTGTTGTTTACTAGTATTATTCTATACCAAAATTTGTTACAAATACAATTTAGTAGCTTGACCAACCATTTTCTTTTTTTCCTTTTTTTTTTTAATAATGAAGAATGATCATCAAGCTTTTTCACAATTTTTCTAATATTTTTGGCATCTGACGATTTGACTAAGTTATGAAAAGTATCCAGTAAACAAAAACTATTTTAGAATATAAAAGATTTTTATTTTTATTTAATTAAGAATGCCATACTTGGCATCCATTTGAATACCAAATCGTACAAGGTGTGTTATGGTTCAAGAAAATCATCTCTTGAGTTGTTGCTTGTTAGGTTTTGTTGAAAATGAGAGATTATGAAACGCAGAACATTGCTTTAACTACATGACTGTATAGATTGTCCCTCGGACAACCTCGCCGACATCTGTCGTCGTCTGACGAGAGAGTGAGTCACACCAGACCACCGGAAAATGGTTGCAAACCAGCCTTGACATTTACTAGTTAATACTAACTAACATTATTAGGTAGTTCTTGCTGTTACAAGAATGTGACCAGATCTAGTGAGTATACGTAGATATATCCAATATATGTACTGCACATAGCATTCATGAGTCCTACTGTATTATAAACCAAGTCTTGCAAATAAACACTGGCATGAAATGCCACACAGTTAAACAACAATTCAATTTAAAAATGGACTAGAAACACTTCAAAATTCTTTGAAATATGTCATCAGGTTCATATTTATTTATTTTTGTAGAGTGTATAAAACTGTGTAGACTGAGTGAGTTGTAGCTGGTTTAAATATCAGTCCTAAGCACCAAGAGTAAACAAATAACAAATTCAGTAAACAATTTATTTACTTTAGATTGTAATCGAGTCAAGCATCTGTTCTGGAAGGATCCGTACTTGAAGGTTTCCAAACGGTAGTTCTCCTATCGTGATAAATAGTAGACTGTAGTCAGGTATACGGATTGACTCCACTTTTTGAAGCAAATTTTGAGAATGATTTCTCAAGAAAGAAATAATGTTGCATAAAATAGCAGATGCATTTTATATGTTTAATTTCGCTTTCATACACTGTGTATCTTTCAAAGAAAGGGTTGCAGGGTGATCGGGTGGACAACTTAAAAGTTCCTTTGAAGTTGTCCAATTGACATTGTTGGCCGTCCAAAAAACAAGCCATGTGCAGTAGATGGCAAACAAAGATCCTTAGGAACCGTTCCGATTGAATTAAGTCGAAGAAGAATCCACATAATAAAACGAACGATGTAGGCCATTTGGGTGGTAGAATGAGAAGGAAGGGCATTGACCATAGGGGTCGGTCATAGAGGGCACACAGCCTTAAAAGGGTGCCAGTTCACTCTAGACAAGGTACAATCGGAGTGCTGAGGTTGTGGGGAGACAGATAAGCAAGAGCAAAGTAAATATGTGTAAGTCTTAATATGATTTAACTGTCAACTAGAGCAGCAATGCTGCAGAATCTTAATACTTTTGAAGGAAAAAAAATAAGAAAAAAAACCTGGTCGAATTCCTCTGCACAGTGGGCAGTGCTGTGCCGTGATAAACGTTTAAACGTCTTCGTTGAACTAGGTAGACGGGAAAGTGCACTTGTTGATAGGAGACAGGTAAGTGTGAAAACAGAAGAGTGAGGTGAGAAGTTTGTGAAGTACTGTTAAAAGCAAATGTCAGCATTCAACATAAACCGTTGATAGCAGACGTACTAAAGACCAACCACATCGACTGGAACAGAAATACTCTAAAATTCTAAGAAAAAAACATCTAGTTGATTTGATTCTTAATGAAGTGGCCTTTCGTATTTCACTGAGCACTACGTTGAAGTAACTTACCAAACAAGGTACGACATATTCTTCCCAAATCTGATTACAAAGTCTGCGGAAACTTTACGGATCATCATAGTTTTTGCTGCTCTCAGATATCTACTGTAGGCAGTTTAGCGGTAAATCATTTACCCATTTGGTTAAGGGGTGTAAAAGCCTGCTGTGTGGGCACTACGGTAGTACTTGCAAAAGATCACTACTCACTTGAATGAAGCAAGAGCAACTAATGCATTCAAATTCAAACAAATCTGATATATCATTTAAATGACATTTGATTGTTACTTTTAATGAACTGTAAAAGAATGAGTATTAAAGGCATGTAACAAACCTTTCTTTTTTTTTGAAAAATGCTTGCTTTCAGGCACAACCATTAATGTAGTACACTGTACCCTTAAACTACACATCTATCAAATTTGCTTGAATTCAGATTTAAAATTACCTGAATAATCTTCATTCAAAATGACAGCAGATGATGGCCGCACCCCTTCTCTACCTGGTATAGTCTCTGCCGCCACAGAAGAAGAAACAAATATTGCTGTCCAGCAGAAATTCAGCGGAAAAAAAGCACCGTTGACATAGTTTACATGTTCCGTGTGGAATGTCATAAAGAATATGAAAGTTATCAGTGGTTTGATCCGGCCCATACTGAATTATCTGCAAAGAAAACCAAAAAGTACCGATTATGGAGTGATAAGCACTGCCAGCAAACATCCAATGGCCTGCCATGCCTATTTCAAATCTTGCATGAAATATGTCGTATGTATCTAAATTAAAAATTTTCAGACAGCTAACAGTATATTTAACATCCATAATAAAACACCTTTGAGATAGGTTGTACTTTTCGAAATTTCAGATATGACCCTCACCCTGTACAGTACTTAGCTACAATAAATTAATAGCAAACCCTGACCCCCTTAATAGGAATTATAGCTTACACTAGTTTTGCTACATGTATATATGCAGTCGATAAATATCTGGAATGGATTATAGTCACACAACTTCACCAAATTAAACGAAATGCTTTCGTGCTATCCACTATCATAGCACTTTCAAGTTCAACAAGTTTGATCTTATCGATGGTATCCTACTAAAATTGTTTCACGATGGACATGTCTGACGCTTTTTATGACTTGATAGACCTCTTCACAGTGAGAGATAAATTATGATATGGCTTCTAAGAAGCTATTGTATACCATATGGAGATCTGATGAGAGCCTTAAAGGTGTATAATACTTTTAGCTTAGATCTTCAAGATTTGCTAAATTTTGCTGAATATTGCTTTAAAAAAAAGGGGGGGGGAGGGACTTTTTCTGAAGGTTCTTACACCTTCCAAAATTTTCTTGTGGAATTACATCAAAGTTATTATTATTATTTGTTTCATCACATAGTATAACAAGGTGAACAAGACAATATAACTGCAAATAAGTAAAAAATGATATGGCTTCTAAGAGGCTATACCATATGGAGATCTGATGAGAGCCTTAAAGGTGTAGAGTAATTTAGCTTAAATCTTCAACATTTGCTAAATATTACTTTAAAACAAATGGGGGGGGAGGGATATTTTCTGTTCAAGGTTATACCTTCCAAAAATTTATAAGTAATAAGTAATAATGAAATTAGTAATATGGACAGAGCTCAACCACACATCAAACTTGTCAGTAGGCCTTCCTTTCAGTTTCACATCCATAAGACCTTTTCTGGCAAAGTTACCCTATACAATCATTCTAGGCTAGGCTACTACTAGTGTGATGGTATATGGTAAATTTGCGATAGTCAATGCATTAAAGTTGTTTTAAAATATAGCTGAAATGATGATTTGGCTGATTTTGCACAGTAGTTTAGTTCCATCCTTCAGCTATGTGATTTCATCGATAGTTTGACCAGATTCTGCCAGAAATAGCAAGAATTATTATTGTACAGGTTATGAATCAAACTGCTCAAAACAAGGAAAAATTTCCCAAGCTTTGCACATTTGTGGAAATTTGCTGTACAGGCCTAGCCTACTGCCGTTAAAACTTCAATGGTGAATAATCCACAGAGGTGCTTAATTGCAGAATACCCCGCAATTCTTGAATACCACAGATTATGACTGGAAGTCCCTATAGCCTACTTTGGCAAGCAATTTATTTGTCGTTCTCAGAAAGCCATGTGTGTGTATCATGACTGTGAAGTGTGAGCTGCAGGGTATTTTACAATTGCTCCCACAAAATTTCCTTAAAATACAACTTTGCTGTTTTCTTGTTTCAAATTTCTGTCAATGACAGTGGTGATACTGGTGAAGAGCTGTGGCCATTCAACCAGAACAAACTAGCCTGCAGGCAATATTAATACTTTATAGGCCTAGGCTAACTTTGTACTTTGTTGATAGGTGCTTACAAAGTTACAGCCTAACTTAGTCACTCTTAGGCACTTGACACAACGTTAGGCATAACTTCTCAAACTTACACTTGGGCATAGAATATGATAAAACTCGTCTTCCAAAGAAAATGTTTGCCCTCTGATTTCGAGAGTGTTAAGGCACACTTTGCTGCTCCCAATGTAAGGTTACAAAATTGTTGCCAGGGTTCAACCTCAGACATTTCCGTTCATCGTCGTGATCTTCATTCAGTTGCAAAGACGGCAAGTTTTACAGGTGTCTTCGGTACGGTTTCTGTAGCACGAAACGTTAGCTCGGTATAGATATGGTATGGTCCCTTATACCAGCTGTGTCATTGTGTGTGTCATGTTTAGCGCCGATTCTCCGCGTACACCTACACAGTTTTGATTTAGCCCCCTCAATTTGAACGATGTAGACCGGAAGTAATTCAAGAATGATACGTCGCATTCACAGGTTATGAAGGTTGCGTAGAAATATTCAATAATGTGGAAAGCCTTCACATTTCATGACAGAAATTTGAATGTGTAATAATTTGGAAGAAGAAATTGGTAGAGTTGTATCATGTCCTTCTCACATCAGATTCATTCAATTAATTGATGTATTGATCCGTACTAACGCTATATATTTTATTATATTCAACCAAATGTGTAATTACGCAATGCCGATCAACCACGTATACTTGGGTAAAATTTTGTGAACTAAACTAATTGAGAGCAGACATACTGATTGATAGATGTATTCCTCTAACAAACGATGACATTTGATAACAAGAGTTGGTTGTATGTTGAAATTTAGTGGACAACTGAAGTATTACTCGGGTGCCGCCTGCAAGTTTATACGTGTCGCCCCATGGTGATGAAAGGACATCTAAAGGGTGTGAAGACTCGCGCACAAAGAAACGTCACATGCCGGTAATCTGACCTAGTTTCGAATGAGGTGTAACAGAAGTGTTAGACACCACCATCGATCCCAGATAATACCCACACAGCTTGCTAAAGTCGGTAATTAGACAAGAGTGTACAGTCAATACATTCAGCTACGGTCAATACCCACAACAGTGTACATAGCAGCGATGGACTTCTCAGGTCTAGAGTTAAAGACAACAAGGTATCACGTTTCATTACTGTCTGCATTTTGTAGCGACACAAACAAAACGTCACTTGCAAGCAGCGGAAAGTTAACTTTTTCAGATGGCCGCACGCGGTTTGTTGCGAGTCTTCAATGCCTTTAACAATTGAAGCAACTAAGGCGTTTATTCCCCTGTGGGAATGGGGGAAGAGGTTGGCTCCTTTACATGGAATTTCCAGGCAAATGACAGCCAAAAATATTACACATATAAACCTATTTCATTGCATTGGGGGAAGGGGTATACCACGACAAGGGGTATTCCAGAATTTTTTAAATACAATACCTATAGATGCCATTTCATGGCACCTGACAGCCCAAAATACTACCTTTTCCCAGCGGGGTGGGCTCCTCCCCCCCCCAGATTTCGACCTGTGGGCTGGTCCCAACCACGTTACCCTTTATCCCAAGTTCCTACGACTATGGATTTTGCCCTTCACTGGATATCATCGGTGCCGGGTAAATTAGGTAAAAAAAAGGTTTCTGTCTGTCAATAAGGAGGACTGTTTGAGGGTACAAGTCAAATAGCTGTCCTGGAAGGCAATTATTTTATCACATTTGGCAATCAACATAAGAGTATGTGGGAGAACCCAAATGGCTCATAAATTACAGTTAATTCACTTCAGGTG
This sequence comes from Apostichopus leukothele, assembly GCA_010014835.2. Taxonomy (NCBI): domain Eukaryota; kingdom Metazoa; phylum Echinodermata; class Holothuroidea; order Aspidochirotida; family Stichopodidae; genus Apostichopus; species Apostichopus leukothele. The sequence goes on along the minus strand of JAAAKB020197211.1, from coordinate 106 downwards.
GCTTTTAAATTTTAGATCATTTTGGATCTTTTAACTTGCGGAAGACCATTACAGAAGGATGAAACCATCTTGACATTCAATCCCTTCCATATATATATATATATAT
>JAAAKB020197102.1:0-11759 GCA_010014835.2 Apostichopus leukothele | reverse complement strand
AGAGGGAAGAGAGGGGGAGGGAAGGGAAGAAGGGGAAAAAGAAGGGAAGAGGGGGTGACAGAAGGGAAGAGGGGGTGACAGAAGGGAAGAGGGACAACAGAAGGGAAGAGGGGGTGACACAAGGGAAGAAGGGGTGACTGAAGGGAAGAAAGAGAAATTCCTTCAGTATACCACACTCAACAAAGAATACAGCTGACTATCCTGAAGTTGAGTTTGAAGAGTAAATAATAATTCCTATGACTTCAAACTTTCTCTTCATCACTTTCATATAAGCGAAAAATCTTGTGTAGCCAACATGCATTCCACCGTCATAAAAACAACATGTATAAATGAAGACACTTTATTGCATATATCCTAACTGCTCTTTGCAAAATTCAAGCGATAGACAGATTGAAACATTTCAGTGTTAAGAGCTATGACACAGTCTCTGAGAACCTTCATAGTTACTGTGTAAATTGCCACTGCCATGGTGACTTATGGTGCTATGAATCATTAATGGCTTTGAGTCAAGAAGTGATTTACGACTCTGGCCATCTTTTGCTTGCTAGACTGAAACATTTACATTTTCTTAGATACTGTACGGACTATATACTCTAGAAAATGTAGGTGTGCTTTATGATGAAGGGTATGTACTTGTATTAAGACTTCTATTAACCATTAAAGACATTAGTGATTCTAACTATAGATTCTGTTGTATATTAAACTTGCATCAGTAAATGATGCTTTTTGGTTCAATACTCACAATAACTTATGATGTTCCAACAAACCCACTTTATAATTTCCAGTCAAAAGCTCCAAGTGACTGATTAAAGGCTTTTTGTCTTTCTACGGAAACAGATATTCAGCTGTTACCCTTGACCTAAAATAAAAATGTTCTGGGAACTTACCACATCAGAAGAGGTCTTCTTCAGTTTACTGCGATCAATCTTCATACTTGGTGTCTAATCAAGTTGTTTCTTCACTATTTCAATTGTACTAAAGGGAGCAGAAAACAAACCAAAAATGTTGATAAAGGAGAAGACAATATTGCCCCATTCAGTTCACCATAGTTACAAGTAGCTGCTTGTTTTTGCAATATAATATTTCCCCAATCAGGTATTGCTTATTGTTTTACATTCAATCCAGATGCTGAGAAGGAGATTTCCAGTCCTGAGATCACTGGTTTGATAAGAATATTCTTGTGATCTTTCAGATTTGTTTATAAATCATTTCCCAGTTTTTAACTGCTGTTTTACTTTCAAAAAGATAATTACAGTGGTCTTTTAATTTTTCGTTTGCTCAATTTCTGCCTATGTGCACAAATTTTGGCAAACGAGTAGCTGATTGTGTGAGTTTTACTACACAATAGTACCACAAACGAATCTTTACATCATCAAATGCGTACTGGGGCTTGGAATTAAAATTTACAGCCAAACATGGAGTCTACAACAGTACATGTGCATAGACAAATGTCATTGAGCACTATCAAGTGCCCTAGCTGATTTCTATCTATTAGCATGGTTACACTAATCCTCCTTCATATCACTACACTTAAAAACAAGAATGCTTTAATGTGTCAGTCATACACTGTAATCTATAAATGTCTGTCAAAGCCACATAATCTTTTCAAACTGAACAACGACAGATATGCTTGTCCCTGGTATTCAACTTTGTTGTTTTGCGACCCTAATTTTCACTTTTATCCTCCTATGTCGTATGTTACGGCTTGGGGAAGGGGTCTTACATGATTAATGCCTCTGCTGAAAGTTGCAAAACAGTGTTATATTTTTACAACTTTTGAAGTAATTCATGTTTAAACTTTTTCCACTTTTTTGTCCATTAATATTGAGAACTTTAGCTGTTTTTTCTCACAAATTGTTTGGCCACCCTCATAAATATTCAGAGCGACCCTAAAACTGGTCAAGACCCCCTTCTTTGACTACCAGGGCTATAAAGCATTGCATGCTAATGACATAACATGAGAGGAGAATGTAAAAGAAAACATAGGACTGTGTCAGTTTACTGTAGCCAGAAGGTCGATGAGGTACTGATGATGCAATACGTTGCAATATCTTATGAGAATCTAACACTGTGAATGTGTGCAAGGACAGTACATACAGTCTCTACGTATGTTACTTTATAAAAAGGTCAATACTGTACCTTCTTGAGATACAGTATGTACATGCTTCAACAGCTGTTTTTCATTGGTATTGAATTTAAAGGATCACCTACAGCAAAAATTGGCATTTTTCAATATGACAAACTTTGATATTGTCCAAGTCTCTTTCTTGGGACATCCTATTTAAATGAAGGTATCACATGTGCAGTTGTGTTCGCAAACAAACATGTACATGTATATAATACTGTAGTACACACACATTAGCATGACTGCAAGATTACTTTTCTTCATGATTCAAACAAGATACTAATCAACAGTAAGTAAAATTTGTAATTTGCTAAATTATCATCACATCAAAACACGGTTATTATTGGCCAGCTGTATCATTTGTCTCCCTGAACATGTACTGTTTCTGCAACATTAACAGCAGTTTATAGCACAGAACAGTCTTTCATGGATTCCAACATTTTCACCACACCAACAGCAGATTTAAGAACACACTTGGCATCTATGTTAAACGTTACGGTGGCAACTTAGTCATACTAGTTACAGTACGTTTACCTTAGTCAGAATCTATTGACTCTGTGGCATATTGCTAATCATGTGCACTGTAGGTACTACTTCAAAATCCTTGGGGCAAGTCAAAATAGGAGGAAGATGGAACTGAATGAGGACTGCTACCAAACTAAATTCAATTCTTGAAGGTGACAACCATACACAAACACACTCAGTAATGAGTATGTAAGACTCTACCTACTGTGTAGTACCGTCATACTAAATAAGGAAGTTCCATAGTAAGCATCCATACTATAGTATTGTACAAACAACATGTAGCTGATTCCATGCTTCCAACTGCCACATGGCTTCCTCATCACTACTTTTTGCATCTTCTAGAATGAGTATATAAATTCTCAAACAGGAAGTGGAGCGTTTCAGCTTCCAGAGGAGAGAAAGCACCACATATCTATCTCATATTGAGAGAACATGTGTGCATCTTTCCACTTCAAAGACAACTGCTTCAGATCTCCCAATTATTTACAAACAGGAAGAAGTTGACATGCCAATAAATTTGTGTACTTCCCCATACTTAGACCATCTAGTACACAAAGAAGTGTTTATGTCTTAACATGTTGTACAAGATTCTCTACTGGATGTTACTATTCTCACTAACTTTGATTGTCTTTGTTACTATGCCTTATACATATTCTGTTTCAATGTATCGGTCACAAGTTATCATATAAAACATTGAAAACAAAAGCACCAATAACGATTGCAAACTTTCGGTGTAACACAAAGCTGAAACCGCCATACAATGCAAACAGTCTTTTGTTTTCTAGACACACAAGCAAGACTAGTTACCAACTGAGTGTAATTGCATATGCAGCCTAATGCAAGTAATTATGTCACAATGGGCCATTCCACTAGTCAGAACTTCCAAGTTCAAAACTTTGTATTTTTTAAAATCAGATTTAATTAATACTTAACCTTCTTTTTAAACTGAGTTGGTTTACAGTGATTAAAGTATCAATGAAAATATATAATGTCACAATACAGCTCTATATAGGCTTGTAGGAGAAGCAACCTCAAAGCATACCAGATTGTCTTAATTAATAGCTTACTCTCCTTACTGATACTATAATATCTCACTTATATATTGGTTGAAAAGTTAGTTTTCAACATTCCCTTTATTCCTATTACCCTCCCAATCTAAAACTTATGTCTAAATGACAGATATCTACTGTATGTGACTGTGGTTGTTTCCCCAGTATGCTGCTCTATGTACTTCTTATAGGAATTCCTGTGCTACCATATTACAGTAGTCAAGCCTATCTCTGTTTTCTGTTTCTACAGCTAAGGTTCCTTTCAATTTCATATTATAACCTTCGATTTAATGAAGTCACTTATCATATTAGTCAGTATTAAAGTAATGCACCGATTGTAAAGTTTGCAATTCAAGGTTTGAACATTAACAGGAACATATCAAGAATGTTTCCAAACCTACTGAGTTCAGAGTAGTAATTTAAATGTGGTGGATGTAATAGATTTGATTGGTAGTAAGAAAACAATAACATTACCCTCTGAGTTTAAAACATAATCTCAATAATTATAATCAATGTTGATCATTTTGCAGCCAATTGCGCTAGTTATGTATTGTATCAGACCTGCCAACCAGTCTTTCTTGTATCCAAAAATGCGTATAAGATGTTACTAGACCATTCATGGTACCAACCCCGAACTTTCAAGGTTAATATATTACTACTTATTATATTACAGCAATCAGTTCAGTAGTACCCAGTACAAAGTCATGGGTACCTACAGTAATGTCAGAATGTTGGTCCAAGTTCTAAGATAATAATGATAAATAATCAGCAGTTATTTTTACGCCGCTTAAGCGACCACAAATTTGGGAAAAACCCGCAATGGCTTATGGATTACAACTTACATGTCGGGTGGCTTCCAATTCAACATTTTAACTCAAATTTGGAATCTTTCAATTTAGAAAGTCATTTTAGATGGGAAAACCATAGATTGCTCTTGGATGAAGAAACCCACCTTACTATGACCCCCGCTGGATACTGAAACCAGAACCTCCTGATTGCTAAGCCTCATTGGAAGAAACCATTCTTTAAAAACTACTAGCCCACTAACTTAGGCTCAAGTAGCAGGATAGGTACAGTAAGGCATGACCACAATAATACTCTTTTTTTTGGTCAAAATCTCAGTGAACCAGCAAGAAATACACTTATCCTTACCACCAAACAAACTAGATGATACCTTTAACATTTCCTGAAATTTCGATCAAAGACTGTCCAGAGGAAAACAAAACACAGCTTGATTGAAGTTGGATTTTCGAGGTACAAATTGCTAAAGCTGCTGACAGTTAGTCGAACGCCTTTAACCAAATATTCAATGTCACATGTAAAACAAGAAACTGACACACTATTTCTTATGATTAAAATGATGAATGGAACTTCAAATTCAAACACCAGTAATCAATATATGACTGAAAATGGATGATACAACACCATTCAGTCAAGCAATAACTGTAGAGTATCATGATTTAGTGTTGTTAGTTTTGAATATGCACTTGCGGCCAAATGCACTTGCTATGTACGCAACTAGAGAAATGGCACACCCTTCGGTGATTTCATTGTCAAAAATTTTAGTTCAAGGGATCATAATAATTTTATGTCCAGCAAAAAAACAAATATTCCTCGTCAATTTTAAGTCTCAAGATGAAATATTCTAAATTAATCACAACTGAACTTGCCACATGTTTGCATTATTCAGACCAGACTATCACTTAAAGTGCTTACTTATCATCAGAAGTATGTTCTTTTACGAGCTTTAAGATTACAACTTCAGAAATCAGAAACCATGTTGAATTTCTGGCCAACCAAGGTATCTTATCACAATTAGCATTGAGCATCAGCTATTTTTTAGCAATGTGAATGGTTGTTCGCTATGCCTAGTATCAAGCTACATTATGCATATTGGCAGGATAAAACATATGCGATGTGAATAAGAAATGTATTGATTTACAGTCAATGACGGAAACATTTCATAATGGTATGGGATTGTGGTGCTATTTTTGGTTATAGTACTTAAATTCCAATTCAACTGCTACAGTGCTAGGCCTACTCGAAGTCTCAAGCGTAACATTTGTCACTGGCCCTAACCAAGGCTAAAATTATAACATTTTTATCTACAAAAGGATGAAGTTCTAAGAAATATTGCACTTTGTAGATTACAAGTGATAATACATCTGAGGGATAGCCTAGACGTAATGTAAAACACCTAACTAAGGACGTAACAGTTTCAACCTGCAACAACTTAACACATGAAGTTAATTGTTTGGTCGATGCTGAATGAGTGAAGGAAAACGACCTTTCGAATTATGTCGTGAATCTGATCCCTCACACAGTGAACTGTGCAAAATCACTCACAAATTGCTAATGCATTTTTACGTTATGTCCTCATACTCCCAATCATAGTGGTTACGAGAAGGAACATCAGCTGCGCAAAGTCATAAGATTTTTAACAACATTTGGAACAAAGGCATTGCAACTTTCACTGACAGAAACTTTAAGAGTAAACTTAAAATTCAGTTTTGCTTCTTCTTCCAAGCACATTCACCAGAGAGGGGAAATCATTAATAAAAGAAAAGACAATGACTTGACTTACATGTGGAGTTCGCCATCTTCTATGATTAGTAATGAATATGCAAAAATTTCTGAATCGAATTCCCGGATGTCCAACGTTCGTCTGCAACAAAGTATTATGAAGAAAATAGAGGGCAAACGATAGTATCGATGGGGCCCACACGTTGACAGTCAGATATTGACGAAAATACTAAATACCGTTTATTACGGTATAAACAGACAATGACCCAAACTATCAACATATGCAGATCACAATCTCTTTGGGAGTTATGTAAGAGTTATTTCCATATTATTCAAGTTCGCGAGGGCCAATTTGTGTTCCAAATTTATCTTACAGAGGCAATTAATTTAAGGTAGACTTTGGCTTAATTTCGGTACCATTTAGCGATTCTTGCGTTGCTTCAATTTTACAGTCATGGATGAAAAATGGAAGTAAGATCCCAGTTATTCTAATGGTGTGAATGAATTATTCAAAGGACTCTTTTATGTCAATTGGGGGCAACACCTTGAACGGATTTTCAAACTATAAAGAAAGGGGGACAACGGCTTACTGTATAGGTATAATGTGACTACGTTAACGAAGAATTATTAAAATGTTTGAAGTGATTGAACTTTTGATATCTGAATTGTTTTAAAATAAAAATGACATGTGTTATTGGGAAAAATTGGGACTAAATTTCCGACTATATATACCGGTATGTATGAATGAATCTGACAAAAGCGCAATCATTGGAGTATATGTGGAAAAACAATCTTTATCATATAAATTATCTGTGTCTTTTGGCCAATAGATTGAGGGTGGTACATGTGTCATCGGAATTCCATCAGGTTTTTCCAAGTTAGAATTTGCTCATGAATGGAAGCTGGTGGTGGGCGATGGGGGAATCGCCGGCAAAAAACGAGAAATATAGTCAGTTATCGACAAAATAATTTTGAAAAAGAAGAAATGGTCTCAGTGTCTTCGTCACGATGTAGAACCAGCGTAAATCTCAACGGTAATGTGCAAAAGGCTGGATATATTTTTTTACTGATCAACAGGGATTAACACAGGTAACTTATTTGTTATTTATGTGCCACTTGAAATAGATCAGACGTTGAGGGAAGTTGTGGTCCTACCGTGAAGTAAATCGACCGTTGTGCAGGGTAATAGGGACGACGGAAATATGTGCATTAGGAAGGGAGGGACAAGCTACTGGTTTCCGTCAGGATGCTTCACTGGTTTCGTGACAAATGTTTCTATTGTGTAAAGAATTGGTGAGTTCAGTAATTTTCCAGAGGAGTTAAAACCTGACGTCACTAGAGACTGGTTATATAACTTACATTAACAAGCGATGCGATGATAACTTTCCCGGGCAGGCCTGCCTATATGTGTTGTTGTTTTTTGTTTGTTTTTTGGAAAAGAAAAAAAATTGTTGCCGTTATTTTGTAATTGCATGTCAGAGATGACATCATTACGGTGTAGACCGCGCGGGGATTCTCAAATCTGGGACGCGAAAGACTTCGACCCTGGCCCGAGAAAAGAAAATCGTACCACAATGAAATAACACCAGCCTATAGCTATACCCTGAACATTGCTCATTGGTCTAAAGGGAGATTTGGATTCTGTCTCAGCTGGTCAGTTTGCCTTTACAATGCTACCCTCTGCAATTCAAGAAATAAATCAATCCTGGGTTATTGCCACACCAGTAATAGAAACTTAAAAAATATTAATGAAGTCAAGTTACGCATCAGCAGGTGACAAGAATTAACAATGGCAATATTCAAATGTCACTATCCTTCCAAACGTAGATATAAAAACGAATGAAAATGAAAGTCAAACAAGACTAACTCTGATATCAGTTGCTTTATTATATGTTAATTTACAATACATTATGCATGATCGGTGTTGTTATTTATTGATATTAAATATACATGTCACCATTAAGTTCCTTAGAACCTGAATGCAAATACAACTATTCTAACTATATACCCACATAATAGACATTCAACGGATCTTCCAAGAAGGTAAATAAAAATTAATTCCACTTGAAACTTTTCTGCTGTTGTTTTTGTTTTTGTGTATGTGCGTTTGTATGTGCGTGTCAGTTTCCCCTCCATCAGCTAAATTTTTCTTTACCCGCTAAGGGGTCACGATGTTTATAATATTTTATAAGCCTCTTGGCTAAGATCCTGTGTGAAATAATAATTACTGTTAAATATAACCTTGTTACTGCTCTATATAAACACAGCATCGTCGTGTGCATATCCCCGTGGTAACGACACTATATAGGCTGTTATGGTTAACATCGTTTGCCCTTTCGTGCAAAGGTGCTAACGATAAAGTGACTTTTCTTGAGGTAGAAAGGATATTATTATTATTACCTCGTACATATTAGCGGAGGATTTTATAGAAAGGTGGATTGAATCTCTTAATAGGACCACAAGTTCGTGTCCATGTAGGGTACTCGGCGAGCTAGGGGCATACCTAAACCATCGAAGCCCTCACGAATCCTAGTCCAAGTTCGAGTCTAAATCAAACGAGGCTCTAGTCTAGACTGACATGATAATATAGTTATTGATATACGTTAATGTGTTAATATGTGAGACCAGGGAGGGAGAGGAGTTCCCGGATGCATGGCCATTCTGCGAGAACTCTTTGGCAGTCAACGTTAGCTGCAACTATAATTTTGCGCAAAACAAGGTACTGTATACACATGAGTGGAACAAAATTCAACGTACGATTTGCGGCGGGAATTTCGTACTTTTTACTACCGTTAGTATTTTTTCGTGTCTCCCGGGTCCCTCTTCGGAGGAATCCCTTTCCGCCGCAGTGATGTTGCTTTGATTACGTTGCTACAAATTATATACAATATATACATTGGGTATACATAAATGGAAGAAAATCATAGTTTGATTATTTCAAGGACCATTGTATAACAGTGAAAATAAAAGAAAGAAAGAAACGCCACATATATCTAAACTATAGGACCAATGCCAGTATATATGTCACTTAATGTTCGCGATGAGGAGAGTTACATTTTCAGATAAGACATATGGGTGGGGAGTAACATTATTAGGTATCCGTTCGTACACTGATCCTAAACCTCGTCATTACTACTCCACTCCAGCCTACAGGCCCTGCTATAACTATAAGGCACTGATATAGTCAGCACGTGTCATGACTTTACCCGGTGTTTTCACCATCAGAGACTACAAGATAACCGGACGAGTCATAGCTTGAAAATTGAGAGGAACGGTCTGAAACTTCTGAAGACTGGCTATTCTCCACTCTGGTTATCTCTGGAGTAGTACGTTGGTGAGGGAGGGCGGAAGTGCTGATTAGACCCTGTCGTAGGAGGGCGTAACACGGTTCTGAGTTATGGTCACCTCGAGTCTGCGGTGGCATAGACCTTACATACATGTTTCTCTGGGCTCTTTGTCTCTTGTACTTTTTCAACTTGTCGTGAAAAATCATCGATAGCGTAAACACACTGATCAATCCTGATATGACTGTACTAAATGCCAAGAGTTTAGTCAAGTCATCAAAGCAAGTACCTAGTTTTGACAAGTTAGACTTTGACTTCCAGTCGTTTGATTTAACAACTTGGACTAAAAATGAGATTAACAATGACCCCGCTGTATTATTTGCCTGACAAGTAAGAAGGTATGTGGCTTGAGTGTTCAATGGGAATAGCATTATGCTCTGTGTTTGCGTCACTAATACGTACTGTAATATCACGGGTTCGTTAATATCATAAGAAGTAACAAGGCTACCATTGATAAACCACCGAATGTCCGGTCGTGGGTCTGCAGAAACTGGACAAAGAACTTCTGATAAAGCACCTTCTCTGATGAAGATCGTGGACGAATGTGGAATTGGTGTTGGGCCGCAAACGAAATCATCAAACTCAACCCGTCGAATACGTTTTCCTATGTTAGGACCAGAATTGCCACAAGTTGGTTCAATTTCAGTGAGCTGTGTCGTTTCCCTGTGAACCGTCAGCCATTTTGCAAGCCATTTCAGATGGCAATCACATCTCCAAGGGTTTCCAGACAGATTAACAGTTTCCAATGCTAATGCGTAGAATATCTCATTAGGTAAGGTCTGTAAATGGTTATCCCCGAGATCTAAATGCTCCAACTCGATTAGGTCATGGTACCTAGAGAAATTTCCATCCTCTCTATTGATAAAACTTGACCCAATGCGCGAGATGTTGTTATTTCGTAAGTTCAATGCGATGAGAGTTTTATGCGTGATTAATGATAGGTTGACCTCAGTCAAAAGGTTATGATTTAATGTCAATTTATATAGTTGTATTAAACCGTCAAAAACACCGTCCGGGATTCTCGTCAAACGATTGTGGCTAAGGGTCAAATCCCAAAGGTTGATCAAACCGTCAAAAGCTTTGTCATGTATCCACGATATGCGATTATTCGAAAGATCCAACTGAGATAGATTTAACAAATCTCTTAAATCGGATGCGCCGATAGTTTCTATAGAGTTATTTTGGAGTTTCAAGCTAGTGACGGTAACCGGTATCTTAGGCGGTATTTGAAGAAGTCCAATCGATGAACAATCTACCAATACATGGTTGCTGCTTTCCGTGATTCCACAGTCTTGGATAGAAGATGACACCGACGCAATATTGGTCGGCAATAATATTACTATGTATAGCAGACCAGTATATAACGGTATCATCATGGATGAAATGGGTTTTCCCTTTCAAAACAGGTAGAGTGGGTACATTTACTACACTGTGGTTCTTCATGCACAAACGAAATCTAACGATCACAATAACATAAATCCGTTAGTTGAAACTCCTGAGTGAGCAATAAAACATGGAAGAAAAGAAAACCGAGATCAAGAAATCCGCTGCTGACAACATAAAAAATTTACATTTATTAAAACAAAATGCAGAATAAAGTCGGTTCAATATTAGACAACACGTATCGATAGCTTAGGTCAGCTATATAGTTCTAACCTATATAGATGAATAAAACGACGAAGGCTCTATCAGTCTGACGCACAAGTACATGTTAACACTCTCCTTTGCAAAAATATGAACAGTTCCGATCAATCATTTTTGATTATCAGTGGAAAACTCTGTGCTGCTGTTATGCTATATATAGGTGATATTCCTGGAAGAATACATACTACTTTCATTGTCAAAAGGCAATACATGGGCATCCCGCGTTTTGTTTATACGATCATAAGGATCTTCCGTTTCAATGACATAGAATCGCCAGTGACAACGAAAAATATGAAATGATTTGTATATATAGATTTACATGTTAAGCACAGAAATGTCTGTAATGTGATGAGCCATGTGCATGGTTTGATTTTCGTTGAAGAGGGATGCGCATGCGAAGGATCAGACAGACTGTTGTATACAGACACATGCCCCTCTACATTTAAGTTTGAAGTGTCGAACTCAACTCAACAATTGACACCAGACTCCTGGGCAATATCCCCCTATAATCCCCCTTCTTGTCAGGCCTGATCACACACCCTCAGTTTA